>JBBMEG010000004.1:2776495-2796313 GCA_037832605.1 Cyclanthera cordifolia
TTTTCAATTATATGAACACCAAGTCAAACTATATTTCAACTTCAAAATAAGTGATTTTATTTTATTTTATTTTATTTAAACCATGCTTTTGATCAACATTAAGAGAGGTTGGAGGACTTAATACAAGTTACTAAATTGTACATTGTACCCATCAAATTATGATCTTGTTAGTATTTAAACAATACTTTCATTTTATATCTTCAATTAATAAATATCACTTCAAATTAGTTCAACATTATTTTAGATGAAATTGAGTTTCACAGTTAATATTCGATAAAACTTACAAATTTTCACTCGAGTATGGAGACAAAAAGAAGTATAGAAAATCATCAAGAGTTGGAAAAATAATTAAACTTTAACCCAAATAAATTAACCATTTAAAATTTATGAACGAAGGCAATTTTTTTTTTTTTTTTTTTTAAATTCTTTGGTGTAGTGGAGGATGATCAAAATGTGGCTGCAAAAAGTAAATTAAGCACTACATTATTTCAAAATAATAATAATTATTATTAAGCACTACATCTATTTAGTTTATTTTTTAGAAAAAAAGGATATTTATTATAATTATTTATTGTTATTCCCCTTTTTAAATGTAATTTTATATTTATTACCAATTATATGTTTATTGCCGCAAGTACCATTATCGTCATAATTTTTGATATCTGACACGTCATTTAATATTATTATACTTAATATTATATTTTTTACCAATAGTAGCAACATAGAGATATTAGCCATATTAGTATACTTTATGATAAAGTGATCCTCAAATGGAATGCAATAACAATAAATTAGGAATATTAATATATTTTCATGATCTGTGGTCACAAATTCGAATCTAATTCTCTAATTTTAACTTATATTAAAGAGAGAGAAAGAAAAGCAAATTTCATAATTTTGAAGCAATTAAAAAATAACACACTTCAAAAAAAATTAAAATAATTTTATAATCATAAAAATATTATCTTTTTTAATAACAAGTTTAAGGTTGTCAATAGTCTTGTTTGCGTAACTTGGTAGTTCATAATCTTGAAATAGTTTTTTTTTTTTTTGTTGGTTTATTAGTTCACAGTTCTTCTTTTTATTGCATTTGAGATTAACTTGGCAGTTCATAATCTTTAAATCATAGATTCGAATTCTATCTCATTAAAAAAAAAAAAATCTATAGTTTGTTTTATTGTTTTTTGGTAATCTAATTCAACATCACGTTACGAGTTTAATTTTGAAAATCGATATTTGACTCTTATTTATTTGAAATTAATAACGTTCTCTATCTAAAATTTTGTTATTTTTCTTTTGAATTTGTACTCAAAATTTTGATTCAAATACCGGTTCACAAATTAATTTTCTACCAAATTCTTTAATAATTATGTGGTAAGATTAATTTACTGTTCAAGAATAATCATTTAGCTCAGAAATATTAAAAAAAATAAAATAAACGTAAATATTTTTTCCAAATCAAAATGGGCCAGCACATTAACTCAACGATCAATATAAAATAAAATAGGTCAAAGCGAAAGGATAAGGTTAATTATAGTAATTAAATATGAAGTAATTTTCTCTTAGCCAACTTGAGATTTATTTTTTATTTTTTATTTTTTTTTTTTACATTAATTAGTGGGAATGGCACTATACAATTACTTCACCCATAAAAACATATTTCATTGCCTATAAAAACGAAAGCATTGAAAATCAACTTAAATAAAAACAAGTTTTAAAAGATGGCTTCCAACACACTAATTTTTCAATCTTCTATTTTGTTCCTATTTCTTCTTTGTGATCTCTTCTTCATTCCATCTATGTCTGCTCCTACTTATAACTATAACTCCCAGAAACTTTACTCTCAACTTAGATATGATTTTTACGAGAATTCATGTCCTCATTTGCCTATGATTATTCGAGATAATATTTGGGTTGCTCTTCGAAACGACTCTAGAATGGCTGCATCGCTGCTGCGAATGCAATTTCACGACTGTGTTGTGGATGTACGTATAAACTCTATTATTTTTTGTTTTTTTTCTTATAGGATAAAATTGTGGATATTTAGATAGTATAAATTTTCATTTTCAAAAAGCTCACGAATATTAGGAGCTCTTCTCGTAAATATTAGGAAGCTCAGCTTAGAGCTAACCAATCATCAATTGGATCTTATTTATTTTTATATTGAATAGATTATCCGTTTGAGTTTGATCAACTATGATTGAGCTATCATGCTACATTAGATAATATAAGATTTCATCTTTAACTCAATTAATAGTACATTATCAGCTTATAAATGTTAAGAAGTCTTCTTACTATCAAATAATATTTAAATAAAAAATAGTTGTTTAGTTTAATCCATGATTGACTCACAATCTAAAAATAATTTTTCAGGTGAGGATATATATGAATACGTACAGTTCATGATAAAAAAAACAACCTAAGAAATCAATTAATCTAAAAAAATAATATATATGAATACAATTAATGATAACCGACTACTTACGAAATAAACTTTTACATAGTTTTATAATATACATAGGATCAAATGATATTATCTTTCGTGAGAATAGTCCATGTGTGTTTACGTTGACTTGCATACTCAAAAGTATCAAAAAGAAGAACTTATTGATTTAGGTGTTTTTGTTGGAGATACTCTTTCATATAGATTTGTCTCACATTGAAAATATGAAAAGTTTTTTAACATTTATATAAAAAAGTACGAGCCACTCCCTCACTGTCCATTGGTTTTGAGGTGAAAAATTTATAATACTAAATATGGTATTAAAGTTCTAAGTGAATTATTGTTCTTCTAAAATTCCGATCCAAAACCCTAAAAAAAAACTAAATGGGTGATTTGAACCCATCCAAACGAACAAAAACTTGTACGATATTTGATTTCAAAAAATTCGAATAGTTTTTTTTTTAATTAATGTATGTTTATGGAATTTTTGTAAAGCTACACTTGAACTTATTATGTATCTTTTGTCGTTGTGTTTAGGGATGTGATGCATCAGTTCTTCTCGACGATACGAAAGACATGAAAGGTGAGAAAAATGCTCCAGGCAATGCGAAATCGCTTCGAGGATTTGAAGTGATAGATGCAATAAAAGCAGATTTAGAAACATATTGTCCAGAAACTGTTTCATGTGCTGATATACTTGCTTTTGCAGCTAGAGAAGCTACGTATATGGTAAACCTGATATATATATAGTTTAAACCTATAGTTTTATAATTACAAAATTATACAAATGTCTATAGAGTTCTCAGTCTATCATATTTTCATGAAGTTGAAAATTTTGCAACTTAATATATTCATGAATGTTCATTAATTTATCTATGTTATATATGTTGTGACCATAATTGATGTCACCACTTAGGTGGGAGGGCCATTCTGGAACCTTCCACTAGGACGTAGAGATGGTTTAAACGCAAGCACAAAATCCGTCTTAGAACAGCTACCATCCCCAAGGGCATCTCTAGAGAACAACACCGCTAAATTCACTTCAAAAGGCCTCGATTTAAAGGACCTCGTCGTTCTTTCAGGTCAGCAAATTAAAAAAAATGAAATTCCCCTATTTTTCTTTTCTTTTTTTTTTACTTCTCTCAGTCATTTCATCGAACACCTTGCAATCGCAGGCGCGCACACCATCGGCTTCGCCCGCTGCGTGACATTCAAGACACGCCTCTTCAATTTCAAGGGCTCGGGTCAACCCGACCCGGACATCAACGCAGCGATGCTCTCGGATCTCCGGACCATGTGTCCGAACAGAAACGATGCCAGCGGCGCCAATTTGGCGCCGCTGGATGTGGCGAGTTTTGACAGATTCGACAACGAGTTTTACACGAACCTGATCGGCGGAGTGGGGCTTTTGCAGTCGGACCAGGGTCTGATGGAGGATGGGTACACGGCTCAGTTGGTTAGACAGTACAGTTTCGATACAAATTTGTTCTTTGATGACTTTGCTGAGTCGATGACGAGGTTGAGCCTTGTTGGGGTTCTCGCTGGCCGCGATGGCCAGATTCGAAAGGAATGTCACGCTGTCAATGTTGATGATGGCTATTGATATGTATGTGTTTCACAAACAGAGAATAATTACTCTTTTCTTTTGTATATTGTCTAGATGGAAAAATAAAAACAGAATAAATTGGTTTAATTAATAGGTCGCCTTGGTTTGGAAAAAAAAAAAAAAAAAAAAAAAAAAAAAAATATATATATATATATATATATATATATATATATATAAAAGAAGTTACTTTGAACGTTTGGTATGATGGGAAGATAAAAGGAAAATATCAAAGGTTTATTATTGAATTTTTATAATTTTATAAAGTATTTCAAAAAAACTATGTGGTAAATTAAAGTTATTTACGTAATGTTATTTGGATCTCTATCTTTTTAATTGTTTCCTTTTAATTTTTATATTTTAAATAAAAATAAAATTAACTTTTATGATAAACTCGAAATTAATATAAACCGAGCTTCTTTATTTATGATTTTAGAAGATTGAGTGATTTGAAGTGTTTACCGTTTATTATTGGAGATCAAAATTATGTGAATACTACTAACTCGTTTGGTAACGTTATCGTTTCATGTTTCTCGTTTATGTTTCTTAATTTTAAGAAGCAAACTTGTTAAGTAACTGTTTCCGTTTTTTGTTTCCAAAAATAAAAAGAACTTTTCTTAAAATTGTGTAAAGAAATAACACTAAACAATAAAACCACTACGTCACTAATCAATTCGGTATGTAACCATCTTTTGGTTATTGGAAGTATGCCCAAGCTAGTTTTATAATCATAATTTAATTTTATACTAAAAGTAATATAATGTGAATATACTTTAAAAAAAGAAGTTAATAAAATAATTATAAACAAGAATTTTAACATAAATCGTTTTAAGCTTTATTAAAATTATACAATTTTAAATTTTAAAGTATGTAATTAAAAGAAAATAAACCTTGAAATATATGGACTAATGTGATATTTTAACTATATTTTAAAAATGAGAAAATATTGTTCATGTCATTCATGAGTGTGGTTAAGTTAACGGTTTCACTCTAAAAAATACACTCAAAACATGAAGAACCTAAATAAGTTCATTAGTAGAATAATTACATTATAAGCACAAGAGGTATGAATAAAGATACTTACGGGTGTTTGTTTGATATTTTATGCCGGAGTTATTTTGAGTGTTTAGTAATAGCTCGTTTATTTAAAAGTTTTTGTAGAGTGTTTAGAAAGATGAGTTATTACTTTTTGTTTGTATGAGGAGTGTTTATGGATGAGTTATTAATTTTTGTTTGTATAAAGAGTGTTTATGGATGAGTTATTAATTGTTTGTTGTTTTTGATATGATATGACATTTATGAATATTTTTAAATAAATAATAATATTTTTTAAAAAAATATTTGAATAAATAAAAGTTATAAAAAATAAAAATTATTGAAAAAAAAAAGTCAAATCAGTCACGTGACACTTTTTGATTCCGCCACGTGGGACCTGATATGTTCACATCCCTTCCCTTGTTGCCCAGTCAGCTTATGAAAAACAAAAACCCTAAACACTAGCACCTAATGCTAGTTTCCACTCAATTTCTAAAAACCGTTAACAAACAGCCCCTATATGTAAAGCCCATAGTTAGATCAACACAATTATAATATAATTTGATAGAATGTCTCATTACTCTCTCAATATGAGATACTTAATATAATACAATTTGTAAATTAAATAATCTAAGATTCTAGCTTATGACATAGATTTTCAAAGTATAAATTGTAAATTAAAAAGCTAAGATTCTAACTTATGACATGTCACTTTTTTTTCTTTTTAACTTCTACAAAACACATTTGTGATATAAAATTTAGTCGAGAATAGTTCAACAAACATTAATGATTCGTTAACATCTTCTCAATAGTTTAAGTCCCCAATTCTCATTTGTATTAAAAAAAAAAATTGCCATGCAAAATATAAATTCAAAACATTACCTTAAATTAGTTGAGAGAACATAAAAGAAATATAATGGATAATCTCGAACTAATTAATTAAGTATGTGCATCATTTCAATTGAATTAACAATCATTTATACGTAGATCTTTAGTCACTTTTTTCCAATCCAATTTATTAAATGATGTTTGGATTGAGATTTTAAGAATATTTAAAATTAGTATTTAGAATGAGAATTTATTTTGAATATTTAGAAGTGATGATTGCATTTAAAAATTTATTTGAATGTAGTTTTTAAGAGTATTAAAAATTAGTATTTAGAATAAGTATTTATTTTGAGTATTTAAAAGAAATGATTAATTGTAATCAAATGCTTATTTGGATGTAGTTTTTTGAGTATTTAGAATGAAAATTTATTTTGAGTAATGATTAAAGTCAAAAACTTGTTTGGAAGTAGGTTTTTAAGAACATTTAAAATTAGTGGGTAGATTGAGAATTTATTTTGCGTATTTAAAAGTAATGATAACAATCAAAATCTCATTTGAATATAGTTATTATATTTTAGGAAAATATTTAGTAGAAACTAGTATGAAATACTCTTTTAAAACCCCATAACAAACACTCCTAATATTCTTTATTATTTAAAAAGAAAAAAAAGTATCGACACTCTGACTTCAATCAAAATAAACAAATACTTATATTTGAAGAACCCTAATTAGTCTCTTGAGTAGCACCCATAATTTTTAATAATTGATGACAAAAAAAAAATCATTAATAAAATACAAAAGACTCCCATCAACTATATAAACCATTCCTTTAATAAACTAAATCAAATTTATTAGAATATTCATATATACTCAATAACATAATTCTTACGCAAAAAAAAAAAAAAAAAAAAATTAACATCCAAGAATTGTGAAGATCAGTACATTCAAGAAGCCAACAAGAGAGTATTATTAATACATCCAAAAAATAAAGTAGAAAAAAAAAACACAAACAATAGTTATAATATGTAAAAAAAAAAAATAAATAAATAAATAAATAAAGAAGTAATTAAAGCAGGTTTATTTTTTGGGAATTTTTCCGAATGATCTTTGCCATAGTTATAGGGTTTATAGTCCGAGGTGGAGGATGAAAATCCCACGACTCAAAATCCGTCATGAAAGAAAACATGTCCATCCACGTTCCTTCATCATATCTATAGTTTGTTTCTCTCAACTCTATGGAATGGCACCGGTTGGTCTCTATGTTACAAAATGTCACTTCATAAAACATCGAAGATACCGAAACATCTGACCCGAAGAAACCCCTCGTCTCCTCCGGAAAACCATTCCTTTTGGTCCATGTTCTGTTAAAGTAGTTATTCATAATCCATAACTCCATTGAACTGGTTTTCGGTTCGTAAAACTTTCGCATCAACCCGAGCATCCCTTTGTATGCGACGAGCTCGGTTTGCCATCTTGGATTCTCATAGCTTTTCTCCAGATCCTCTTTCTCCTCAACTATAGTTATCGGCATTGAAATCATCGACCAAGTTTCGGAGTGAAAGTCGAAAGCAAAGATGGATCTCTCGTCACTATTTTTCCAATGAGCATAGCCGCAAGCAATAACTGGACCTGAAAAAGACACGAGATTTCCAAACATACAGTCTCGAACGAGGTCGTTTAAGCGCTTCCAACGCCAAATGTTCGAGTCGAAAAGCTCGCAAATCGTGTAAGAGAAAGAGTAGGGGCGTTTGGATGAGAGTTCTTCTTGGGACAAACGAAGGATTTTGAAGTGTAGAGGATGAGAACCAACGACGTAAAAGGCCATGCTTTTAGTTAAGTAACGAAGCTTGGGAATTGGAATGCCTTTACATTGTTTGGTTGAGGGTTTACAAATAAAGAACATGGTATCTCTACAGCTACGTGGATGGGAGGTTTCGACTAAGACGAGGCCGTTGGCGGCGGTGGCTTTGATTTTGCGGTTGTTGCCGGGGACGAAATCGAGAGAGAAATCGAAAGAGTTAGGGTATGGGGAAGCGAAGCAAAAGTTATAGCCGTCTTCTAGAACTTGGAAGACAAAGCCGTCAAGGAAAAGGGGACCATGTTTGGCGGCTAGGTCTTTGTAGAATGATTCATGGCAGGCTTGAGAATGGTATTTTGAAAGGGCTCTAGCTTTCACAAGATCGGTTAACGGAAGTCGGCTTACAATCTCCATTACGACGTCGTTGGGAAGCTCCATGATTTCTTGTTTCTGGTAAATATGATTAACCATCTGAGAATTTATACTAAAACACAAATCCCAAACCAAAAAGGAAACTGTATTAATCAAACCTTTTCAATATTGATTTAGGAAACTAATTCCTTTTATTATTATTTTTGTTGATTTTTATTTGATTTTATTTCCTTATTTGTCACTCGTTTATTCTCTGTTTTTTTTTTTTTTTTTTAATACGAAGCGTAATCATCCGTATTTAAATTTTTAGGGCTTCTATTTAATTATTTCGTTTTCTTTTTAATATAATAAATAATATAATTAAATATCTGTTTTATTTTTTAATTTAACAATATTGGGTAGAAATTTGAATTTTTAAATTTTTGCGTCCATCTGAATTAACCTAAGAGAAACAATTGAATTTTTTAGTTTAGTTTTTTTTTTTAATTCAATAATATTTAAAGAGAAGATAATGTCACAAAATATCCTAAATATCTACTAATATTCAAATAATATTTAAAGAAAAGATAATGTCACAAAATATTCTAAATATCTACTAATATTCAAATATTAAATCTAATCCTATGTCCAGGGATATTAATTTAATTAAATTTATGATTTAAGCAAAACAAAATATATTAAAATTAAACTAAATTAAAATATAAAGGTTAAACGTATAAACACCTTGGAATTAATAAAAGTTTTTAAAGGTGGACATTATATTCCAAGTATAAGATATCAAATTATTAAAATTTATTGATCTCATAATTAAAACGTTACTAGTTTGAATCTTTATTATTAAACTAAAAAAAAATCTTTCTAACGACTTTTAGAAGCAAAAAAAGAAAAAAATCTTATTAAACATTTAATTAATGGGGGGAGAAAAGCTTTAAAAATCTATTATAAGTAAGGAGAAAGAATTTTATTTATAAAGATTAGCCTCCACAAAAATTTTATCAGAAATCTAGACGACTTCCTTTTTATTATAAATGTAGAATGACACACACAGTGTCAACTAGGCAATGGGCATCACACAAAACATAGTAATTAGCGAAACGAAATAGAGATATCAATGAGATCATTAGTGTCCCAAAGGATATGCAAAATCTAGTCGTAGAACCAATAAATAACATAGTAAGATAATCTAACTAATGTGTGTTATTGGTCTTAGAAATTCAATGATACTACGAATCCTTGTTTATCGTACACGTTTATGATGTATTTTTAGGTGCATTTGGGCACCAGTTTGATTACGATAGACCATGGGTTATGATAAAACAATGGTTATGATATAAATGATGTTTGAGGTGTAAACGTTAGGAATTTGTTTGTATGATAAGTAGGAGTACATTTTTTTTTTATACAACTATATTTAAATAGTTCGTGTTTCGATTTTTTTTAGAAAAAATGCAGTTTTTTAACAAAGTAATTTTATTGAACTTTTAATTTATTGTTTTTATTAATTGGATTTTTCTTGTTCTATTTGAAATATATAGTGTATTGTTATAATTATAGACTAAAAATAAGTATATTAATATCGTTCTATTGTGAAATCTTAATTAAAAATGATTTTTTTATCTAAATAATATGTTTTTTTTTCGTAAAGAAACTTCACCCATTAATAGAAACGATTTTAAATGATGTTTTGAATGAAGAAGATAACAATTTAAGTTTTGTTTTAATCAGATGGAGATAGTCACATAAAAATTTCAAAATTTTGAAAAATATATAAATTCAAAATTTGTAAAAAATTGATCAATTTTCTTTAAAATATTAATTAGTGTATATTAAAAACAAAGAAAAAAAATAAAATTTGTAAGAAAAAATTGATTTTATACGTTAGAATACGTGGACTCGTTTATTGTTATAATATATTGAAATTAGAGTTTATTATATATATCTTCATCTTAAATAATCGATGAGAGTTGATTATGATAAGTCAATGCTCGTTATGAAAATGAGGACCAAATACGAGTTTAAGTTAATTCGAGCTCTCATTGTTGGTGCAACTATAAGAATCTATGATGATGAATAAGAAGAAGTATTAATTAATTAGGTTTTATGACCGTTGATTTATATTTTATGCCGACGATCATAATCTTTCGACATATCCCAAAATTTCATGAAGGAATAAATTCCGCCATAAATTTATGAAGGTGGCGAGTGGCTTACTATACTTGCCTTCGCACGACTCCACCTAATGCATTTAAAATTCGAGAGAGAGAGAGAGAAAGAGAGAGTTGTTACGATTTTAGAAATAAATAGCGGGAGAGAGAAACAATTGAAAAAAAAAGAAAAAAAAACCTCCTCCTTCCTTCTCCTTCTTCGAGACGCAAAGAACCAGGAGGAAGACTCTAGAATCTGAACCAGAGCCCCCCCGCCATGGCCAAGCCAAGGTGCTTCCTAGACATCAGCATAGGCGGTGAGCTTGAAGGAAGAATCGTCGTTGAGCTTTACAACGATATCGTTCCCAAAACAGCCGAGAATTTCAGAGCGCTTTGCACTGGCGAGAAAGGAATTGCTCCCAACACCGGCGTTCCGCTCCATTTCAAGGTTCTTTTACTTTTTTTTTTTTTCTTATCGTATCTGTTGTTATTGGATGTTTAAGCGTATTGTGTGATTGATTAGTTGAAGAGGTTTCTTTCTGAGAAATGAAGCAAATATTTGTACTTCCTTTCTGGTTTTGGTTTTAGTTGATAGTGATATCTTCGGTTATTTCTGGATTATTGTTGTTATTTTTTATGCTTTTGGGAGTTTATCGTTGTAGTGTGTTTTGTTTCTAACTTGCGTTTTACTCTCTCATAGGTTAAGGACTGAGCTGTTTTCATTTCGCTTTACTTCTCTGTTATTTTATGGATTTGGATGTTGAACGAAGTTATGTTATTTATTTTTTTGACATTTCCACTGTGATTTGATATTTTCATGGACAAGTTTGATTTCTTATGATAACTTGACTACTGGATGAAATCTACACTAAAGCTTCTTTGAGGTTGTGATATACTTTCTTTTGATTTGATTTATGCTGTAAAAAGCACCTTCAATGTAACATTTTAAGTGGCCTGCGAGGTGCAAGTGTACGAGAAAAACTTTTATCTCTCAATTGGTGCTATGTACGGGTAAGGGCCAATCTAGACATAGTATGGTATGATCTATGTGCAAGGTTAACTAACTAGTGTTTTGTGGATAGGTGGGTCTTATTCATTTCCATTTTTTGATTCTTTGGTAAATGGAGTTCATTATGCTACAGTTTTCCACAACTCATGTAGACATTCTCCTTCTTTTTCATATTTCGTCTTCCTAGTTAACTTTTTTTTCATCTCTTTCATTAGATAAGTTGCAGCCCATTCTATTATTGTTTCCTACCTATTTTTAGTTTCACAATGCTATGTTAAGCTTCAATGTCATTAGACTCTTGGACGTGCTTTCTCAATTTAATAATACTTTGTGTAGATATTGTGTGGCTTTTAGGGTGGCAGGAATAATAGAGTCTGTAGAGTCCTTGAAAGGGCTTTGAGTGATATTTGATCCTTTGTAAGATTTCATGTTTTTCTCTAGACTTCGGTAAAGAAATCCTTTTGTAGTTATTCTTTTGGTATTACTTTACTGAAGCTACTTCTTTTATTTTGACTCCTTTTTTTAGGGCTTTGTTTTTATATGCTCTGCATTCCTTTATTTTTTTCTTAATGAATTTTCATCATTTTGTTGAAAATAACTTCTATAAACCTTGTTCCACTGTTATTTTACTTATATGATGAAATTTTCTTTTGTCCTCATTTACTTTCTATCTTTATCATTTATGGTATGATAAGAATTTAAATTTATAAATTGTCTATAAATAAAAGATTTTAGAAATAAACCAGAAAACATTAGAAATTATCAACAAAATAGCCGTAAACGTCACTTTCTAACCATTATGAATTGTCATAGTGGTTGATAAGGGCCTTATATGAAATGCTTACTCAAGAATCAACTTTATATGAGTTATCTCAACAATAAAATGTAGCAAGTTTAACTGATCAACTAGTTGTCTCGTAAGAATAGTTAGATGTGCATAAGTTAACCTAAACACTCATAGTTATCAAGAAAAAGAAAAACATAATTTTCTATTTTTCAAAAATATTGTAATTCATACCAAAGAATGAAGTCTTGAGTGTGAAAACTTTCAAGCTTTTCCTGATTATTGCTTCCAAATAATTATTTATTTGATAGATTATTGACCTTTTGTTATCTATTATAAACATCAAACAGATATCATCACTGACTTGCTTGGAATGCTAGTTTTTTGTTTACATCTTTAGCTTGAATTTTAGGTAATTTGTGATAAATTATTTCCAAGTTTAGTAAGAGTTGATGAAATAAAAGATATTATAAATTGCTATCATATTTACTGGCTTTTTTTAGTTCAGCAACATTTGGAGTGTAAGGATTCAAACATATAACCTCTTGATCAGAAGCCCATACTTTATGATAGCTTAAGTTAAACTATGCTCTTGTTGGCACTTCCATATTTATTCATTTTGCATATGTATTTTGATAAAATAATTTAGGATACCATCATTTTGATCGTATTTGAATGAGGCCCGTTTATTGCTACCACCTTTTTTACAAATTTTAGTACTATAGTTTGTCTCACATGGTTTTGGTTGATATTCTTGTCTCTGTTACTCTGTGATCTGTGATAAAATATGTTTATGTACTACCTATTCTCTTTGCAAACACCTGTGGTAGACAATTATATTTCTTCTGTATTTCAAGAGGTCATTTGTACTATAGAAATTTTATTATAGAAACTTTTATGCACTCTTTTTGTGGCTTCTTTACCTTTCCATACTTCGGTTGGCTAACGTGGCTGGTCATATAGATTTATTACATATTCTTGAAGATACAAATTTATTCTTCTCCATGCATGGTTATGTTAAGTTGTTTTGTACTATATTTGAATCTACATTTGTTTAAACTTTTAGGGGGTCTGCTTTCATCGTGTAATCAAAGGATTTATGATTCAAGGTGGGGATATTTCTGCTGGCGATGGTACTGGTGGAGAATCAATTTACGGTTTGAAATTTGAAGATGAAAATTTTGAAATGAAACATGAAAGGAAAGGCATGTTGTCTATGGCCAACTCTGGTCCCAACACAAATGGCTCTCAATTTTTCATTACAACAACACGTACACCTCATTTGGATGGAAATCATGTGGTCTTTGGAAAGGTGGTGAAAGGAATGGGAGTAGTTCGTTCTATTGAACATAGTATAATTGGTGAAAATGATCGTCCAACTCTTGATGTCATAGTTTCGGACTGTGGAGAAATCCCTGAAGGGTCGGACGATGGAGTATCAAACTTTTTCAAAGATGGTGATACATTTCCTGATTGGCCAGCTGACCTTGACCAGAGTCCTTTTGAACTATGTTGGTGGATGGATTCTGTGGATTCTATTAAAGCTTTTGGCAATGAACATTTTAAGGTAAAATCATTCGGAGGTCTTAATCATGAGAGAGAATTTTGTGTACTTCGTTCAGTTATTGTCATCAATTATTCTCTTTTCAACTGTTTTTAAAGTTCCACTCTATTTTACTTCCATTTTTGTTAATACAAAATTATCGAATGAAACTCATAGAAGCAAGATTACAAGATGGCCCTCAGAAAGTATAGGAAGGCTTTGCGATATCTTGACATTTGCTGGGAGAGAGAAGGGATTGATGAAGGTAAACATTTTCTACCTGCATTACTTGCATTTACTTCAAAAAACATTACTTGCATATGGGAAACGTATATTGATTAGATCTTGTTCAGTTCTCTCAATCTTTGATCATTTATATTGATAACAGAGAAGAGTTTATGTCTGAGGAAGACTAAGTCACAAATATTCACGAACAGCTCTGTAAGTTTTCATTAAGTATTTGTTCATGATATTTCATTTTGTCAATTCTTATAATACTGTTCCTTCATACAAGGGTGATGATATTTATTAAAACATTAGGACGGAGGTTTCATTTGGGAATAATTTCTAGAATTGATTCTTGGCCATATTTTTTCTGGGCCTGGGGAAATCATTTTCTTTGTAAAATCTTCAAAACAAACTCTTAGCTTGGTATAATGTTAGAATAAAGTAGGAATGTTGATTTTTATGTTTTTCCTAAGAAAGTGAATTATATTGCCCTTCCTTTCTTTAATTATCTGCAAGTTTTCATAATGTCTTTCCACATCAAGGAGCTGTTGTTAATCTCTCCTCTTATGTTTTATGTACCTTTGAGAACTACCAAGCGCTGGTATTTTGAGACAGCTCCATTCTCTAGAACTTGGAATAGACTTATGTTTTAAGGCTGAAACTGTAATTTTGTGATATTAAAATTAGTGTAGCTTTTGGAATCATAACATTTAAATGAATAGCTAAACTTTTTCAGTCAGAAGATTCCTTGAAGGAGACTTCACACGGTCTACTATTCTGTATTTGATGATAGTGTTAATGCATTATGGTGAAGAATTTTCTACTTGGTCAAAGGAATAAATGTCAGGGAAGTATTTGCGTTAAAAAAAAAAAAAAAAAAAAAAAAAAAAATATATATATATATATATATATATATATATATTACATTGGGAATTGAAGATTAATGATAACAGGACCCGAAATGGATGATGGGATATAAAATCTCTTTAGTGAGAATCAATCGACATAGTTTGTTCCTGTCCCAAACACAGCTATGTAATGAGGAAAGAACCTTTATCAAATACACGTGAAAGAAAAGTGCACATCGTTTAATTCACTAAGGTGCAAGAGGTGGAATAGAAATGTGACTAAATAGATTGCCTGGGGTGCTCACCATGATGGCCTGTTTGATTGCAGGCATATACCCTTTTCGGAGGTTCTAAAAGGGAGCTTTACACTTCATTTTACGGGGTGATTGGATTTTGGGGACGAGGAGAGAATAGGAGAGAAAATTGACTGATTATGGGATATGAAGGTACTTGTTTGGGGATTGATGTTTTAGAGAGGAGAGGTTGTTTTTTTTTTTTTTTTTTTTTTTTTTTTTTTTTTTTTTTTTTTTTTGGGGGTTTGTTTTTAGGAGAGAAGATGTTTAATTTAGATGAAATTTGATATAAAGTTTGAGGAGAGGTTGTGATGTAGTAAAAACAAACAAGAAGTTCAACTCCTCTTCTTCCTCTCTTCCAAACCCGATCAATGTCTTCATGTTTTCCTTTTGTCTATTGTAGGCTTGCAGACTGAAGTTAGGGGATCTAAAGGGAGCATTGTTGGACTCTGAATTTGCAGTGCGTGAGGCGGATAACAATGTAAAAGCCTTGTTCCGCCAAGGTCAGGTTGGTATCTTTCATTGATGAGGATTACAGTGAACAACTTTTTTTTTTACATAATAATAATGTGCAACAAGAAGAAATCTCTACAGACGATACTGAACTTATCTAATTACTTTTACGTTCTTTCTGCTAACCCTTCACTTTTCAGGCTTATATGGCTCTTAATGACATTGATGGTGCTGTAGAAAGTTTTAAGAAGGCATTGGATTTGGAGCCGAATGATGGTTAGTCATTAACAAGATTACTTCAGAAATTCAGTTGTTTCATTTAGTTTCCTTGGACATTATTCCCCATTATAAATAAGAATCATTGGTGTATCACGAATCAGTATGTGCTAATGAGGGCAAGGGGTGAGGAACCCTGGTTAATAAAACATATGCAAGGAAGTGTAAAAGAGATCAATATGTTAGCTATGAGGAGTTTTTTTTTTTTTCTATTCTTTTTCTGGATTCAATGTGCTATTATACCAATTTGTTAAGAATCATCCTTCTTGCTCAAAATACACCAAATAACAGCCACAACACAGATAATAACATCACAAGAAAAGGATATAAAGATAAACCACAATATACTGAGAGTTCTCTCATATACATGATGTTTGGAGATTATAATAATTATCCACTAGATGCAAAAAGGAAACCATAACAAGCTCCTAACTCCGATAGGCTGGACTCTCCACTCTTCTCTAGAGGTCCCTACCATAATGTTCCACACCCAGAAAAGCCTACCCCTGTCTATTCATACTCACTACCACTAAGCCATACAACATAACTCGCTCCTTCATTTACATTTTGCCCTTATTGATAACTAACTTATTGATCATTTACCCTTTTATACCCTTTTTTGCATATATTCAATCTGGGGCCTCCCAAACACAAACAACTATCAAACCAAAACCTCCCAATTATGGAGGATTTGAGCAGGCTATACGTACAAAAGAATTTCCTGTTTCGTAGACACTACAAAGAAGTTGTAATTTGTACATTAGTGCAGAAAGCCTCAAAAGTTAAGACTTGTCTGTGAAGATTCACATATTTCTTTCCCAAACAAGAACCTGGTAGAGCCCCTCGTCAAAAATCTTCACTTTTCTCTTAGGTTCCACCTGATTAAAGCATCAAAAGCCCAATCCTCACTAAAAGATGCTCTATTGATTCTTCCACCTTGGACATAAGGCAAAAACGTACGGAGAAAGGGATAAGTTTCTTAGCTTTCTAGGCAATATATCTTGAATATTCAACCTTTTATGAACTGGTCTCCTCAAAAAAACTTAGGTAAGGAAGTTTCATATCTATAACTAAAGAAGCACGATACATGAAGAAATATACATGATGGGAGTAAGCAAATGATACATGAAGAAATATACATGATGGGAGTAAGCAAATGTTGAGTCTCTATTTCGAAAAAAGAAGAAAAAGAATCTGTTTTCAAGCAAAATTTATGAGTATCAGCTTATCAACATGAACATGTTCCACGGCACCAGATTCTGTTTATGAATATATGAGATCTGACATTTCTTCTATTTCAAATTATTCCCAGCTGGTATAAAGAAAGAGCTGGCTGCTGCAAAGAAAAAGGTCTGCAGATAGTAAATTTTTAGGTATTATGATTGCAAGAACATATTAACTAACTAGGACCAATTTTTTCAACAGGTTGCTGATAGACGTGATCAGGAAAGGAAAGCATATAGCAAGATGTTCCAATAAGCAAGATGTTCCAATGGTACAGTTACGACACTCTTGTACATTAGTTACCACCCGTTGGTCTTTTTAAAAAAGAAAATAATTTCTTGGCCAATTATCTGGTTAAAATTGTCATATTTTATTGGCTTAGAAAGCATTCAAATCAGTACTGTCATAGCCAGTTTAAGTTTTTTACATAAAATTTTGTTAATAAAGAAGCTTAAAACTCTAGCCTTATTTAGAAACATCTTTCATTTCTAAGTTTAGTCGATATTTCTTTTTCCCTTTTTTTTTTTTTGTTGATAGGAAATGGAACTGTTTTCATTGGTAGTATGAAATGATACAATAAAGGTTGAAACAAAGGAAAAAATAAATAAATCAGAGATTCAAATGAAGAGAAAGATCAAGAATGAAAAAACTACACGAACATAAAATGCCCTAAAGTATAATGTCCTATAAACAAATTAGTCCAAGAGTAGATGTTGCCGATAAAGGTCAATGGTGTGGTGGTGGTGTTGATGTCCTTGAACTCGACTTTATATAATCAGATCGAGATCGTCTACGTTCATTTAGACGAGGCAATGTGGTAGTGCATGCGGGGTGTTGGCTTAGTAGGCGTAGACGCCCTCGTGCTTGGCTGTGATAAGTAGATCGGGACCACCCATGTTTGTTCGGACAAACAATATGAAAGTTTAGGGTTTTGAAACTTTGGGGAAGTTTGGTTGAGATATTTGAAGTCGGATTGGATTAATGTGCTTTTTCATTGCTATTTCTTTGTTATGGCTTTATCATTAGAATTTTAGCTAAATTCTTAAAAGAAGTATACAAATAATAATTACTTTTATTACTTCGACTTTTTACCCTAAAACAAAGAAATTCGTAGTATTTGTAAAAAATGAATAATCAAATAGTTCTCGAATGAAATTTAAGTGTTTATATAAGGAACTCATGTATTTCAATTTCTGTTTTATGATAAACTGATCCATGACTTGAAATTTCAGGTTTGTTTTGGAGCTAGATGAAGAGATAGAGAGATTGGGTTTCTAACGGCTAGTTCAAACTGTACAAAACTGAAGTTTGTACGGATGCTATTCAAAGAAAAATATATAAACTAACAGGTAGCGTTAGTGATTGATATGGATCATGATCAATTTTGTTTCTTACATTTTGTTGGCTAGAATACTCAAATATAGTTGGATACATTTAAGTTGATCTAGACACTCACAAATTTACTTCTTGTTTTAGTGTAATCTTCGTATTTGGTCGAATTAAATTAAATAATCTTTCTTACATATACACACAGGAGATTTGTTTGTTTTTCGTAGACAATAGTGGAGTGGAGAGGCTAATGGTAGTTTGGAGTAATTAACTATTTATTTGCAGATTAATGTAAGTAGTGAGTAGATAATTAATTACTTGTTTAATGATTGATGTTAGTGATGTTTGAGTGAAATGTTTGATGTGAAGTTTGATGAGTAATTAAGAACAATTGTTTACAATCAAATAAATACAAACGAGTAATTTTTGAGGAGTAGTGTTATTTTTTATGGGGCATTTAACACATAATTATCACTTTACACATAATTATCACTTTACGTGATTGGATTTAATTATATTTCTCTTACAGTATGATATTGATCTCTACTATATGGTTTTGTAGTTGTTAGAGTGGATGTATAATATTAATTTTATCACAATTGATTTGATTAAGATGTTATTTGACATCAAAGATTCATATCTTCTGCATGGTAGAACTGAAAAAGCAATCTGGTATTAAGATTTTCAGTTCTCTTGCAATAGAAATGTGCCCCCATAACCTTCCTCTTTCCTGTCTCTTTCCTTTTGTGCCTATTTTTACAACAGATTTGGACCATTTCTAAACCGGAAAATTGTATCCACGCACAACTAACCAAACGTTTACCTAAAATAATTACACATAAGTTTTTATAATGGTAGATTAACCAACACATTCTATTGAGTCAAAAAAAAAAAAAAAGAAGTTAGGGAATCAACACATATATAGTCCTTTTGAAATTTCTTTATTTCATATTTGTCTATTCTGTATACCATTTTTGTTTATGTTTGATTCTCATTTAATTGAGTTAATTAGTAAAGAGGTTCAAGGCATGGACACGAGATGAATGAAAGAATTACTCTATTTATTATTATTTTTATAATCTTATTGTTTTTTTGTAAAGAAAAATGTCACAATTTTGAATTTTGATATTTTTTTTTTAACAAAAATGTGTGTTCGTGTGAACCCATTAAAAAGAATAGAGGTAGAATTCAAGAGTTAGAAAAGAAATATTTGGAAGCTAAAAGTTATCTACAATGTATGTCTCTCCTATGCAACACAATGAACCCATATATCATACTTAGAAGACAAATTAATGAAAAAAAAAAAAAAAAGAAAAGAAAAAAAAAAAAAAAGAGAGAGAGAAAGGAAATGGGTTGGTGTGCCTGGAAAATCTCAATTTCCACCGTAAATGCAAAAGCAAAGAAAAATATAGGGTTGAAAAATACGAGTCAATCCCCACTCCACTAATTTAAACATAGTCAAATTTTCAAAGAGCCATTGAAACTTTAACAGAAATTAATTAAGGTGTAATATTACAAATTAAACAAGGTTTAGAAAACATCCGTATCCCTTTATTTCTTTTGTTCATGATGTCAGCGTGACAACTACTTCAAAGTGATTACATATAT
>JBBMEG010000004.1:2806196-2833453 GCA_037832605.1 Cyclanthera cordifolia
TGAGCAATGACGTATTCGAGAAGAAAAATAGTTTAGTATACAATATTTATCAATCAACTCTTATTCATGAAAGACATGACGATGACCGACCCTAACTTCAGAAACTTGCCTATTAACTTCAATGACTTGCATACGCCGAGCACTAAACTTGTAAATGGATGTGATACAATAATGAAAAGTAGACATAGAGGAATAAATTTAATGATCATAAGGCCATGAGTTTGAATTATTATCCAAATGTTAGAACTACGAATAAATTTTGTTTTGATTGTCTTTGTGAAGGACTAGAAATCAGGAATAATTGTATTTTTAAGCAGTACATAAACGTAATTAAATAATAATTAGGAGATTTTAATTCAAAATCCGTTGTAGTCTAGTTGGTTAGGATACTTGGCTCTCACCCAAGAGACCCGGGTTCAAGTCCCGGCAACGGAATTTTTTTATTTTTTTTGTTCATAAATTTTAAGTGAATTGAGTAGATTAATGTATGAATTATGTTTTTTTTTGTCCAATCAATTATTTAACTCATATTCTCATCATTAAGCACGTAAATAACTAAATTCTACATATACAATTCATAAAGAAAACTAGCCACAGTCTAAAAAATGTCGCGCCACAACATTTTAAATTTTACTTTACAAACCCAAATTCAAAAACATAATCCATACTATCTATAGTTAAGTCTGCATTTTAAACTATGCTCGTTAAATTAATTCATTATAAAATTTCTACAACTGAAATAAACTTTAGAATGATGATTTAACATAGTAATAATTAAAATTAGTATTTAAAAATCTGATTTATTTTGAGTATTTAAAAGTAACGATTATAGTTAAAAGATAGAATAAAAATCTTATTTTGAGTAGTTAAAAATAATGATTACAATTAAAAGTTTGTTTGGACATAGTTTATAAGAATATTTAAAATGAGGATTTATTTTAAGTATTTTGAAGTAACGATCGAAATCAAAAATTTGTTTGGATGTAATTTTTAAAAAAATATTTAGTCAATACTAATTTGAAAAACTAATACAAAACATCTCCAGCATTATCAACTAAAAACCAACCACAATAATAAAGTTTTGAAAAATAATAATAATTTTAAAAAAACTGATATTTAAGATCCTATGCTACCACCATAGAATTTGAAGCCCATATCCAAAGTACTTTTAGTTTTGTTCACTGCCCGAACTTCCCAACAAGAGAACTTAAAGCAAAAAACAAAATATAAAATAGAAAACAAGTAATTATATTTATTTGAAACGTCACAATAGATTTAAGAAGCATCTTTATGTGTTGAGATGCTATAATGTTCATCTACTGGACATATTAACAAGGGATGGGACTTTAATTTTTTTTTAATTATAATAATTTTGAAGTCAAAAGGTTAAAAGGAGGCATATAACTATCGAATATCGAGGAATGAGACTTAATGTACAATCTAGTAACTACGGAGATGACTTTTTGCGAGGTTTATTTTAACTCTTAAGAGCTAATTTAACTCTTTCACAAAAAGAAGTTAGATGAACTCCTCGACAAAAAAGAGAAGTTAAATTAACTCTTCGTAGATGTCACATCATTCATAAATAATAAAACTCTCATACAACTACTCTACAAACAATTACATACAACCAAACTATTATTATAACTCTTCTACAAAAAAAGCATGCAAACGAATTATTATAATAACTTTTTTACTAACTTTTTTACTTCTCAACCAAACACCTCCTATGATGTTAGGAGTTCGAATCTTCCCTTGAATAAAAGATTCATGTTATTAGGATATTCTCAAGAGTATGGTTCCAAGCATCTATATATGAAAAAAAAAATAATAAATAATAATCTGTAAATTTAAACTTGAAAGAAAAAAAAAGGAAAAAGAAAAAGCAGCCACTCAGCCAAGAAAAATCTACCCACAGAGCCCCAAAATTGTTGTAAGCTAAGTAGAAGCAGGCAGTAGAGTGAAGCATGAGTCTCCTCCAAATAATAATGTTATAAAGCCAATATGATTCAACAAATAAAGATTCAGCTAATAAGCACAAATTAAATAAGTTGTGTATCACAAAGTCGATATAAGAGTTGGTGTGTTTGGATGCTCAGATTTAAGTTTAAATGGTTGCAATGGCCATACCCCTTTTCTCAAGATGACTCATTAACAGCATCGGCTGTGGCTTCCTGATGCTGTGGTGTTGAGTAGTAACCGCCGTATCCACCATACCCTTGTCCTCCTCCATAACGCCCCCCATTCCATTGGTTGTTAAAATCGCCTCTCCACTGCCAATAACATCAAATCCACTATTTGGAAAAGGATAACACAGGAGGGAAAAAAAACTCTCTTTTGCAACCACAAAGATTATGATGTTTGGATGTTTAATTGTAGAGTGATTATCTTGAGTGATTATAAATTAGAGATTATTTTAAGTGATAAAAAATTTGAGTTTTAGTGATACCTCGTTTAGATGCGATTAATTGTAGAGGAGTTTCAGTTAATAGCTTATTTGGATGATGAGTCTTTGTAGAGGAATTGTCGACAATAGCTCATTTGAATGTGTTTAGAAATGAGTGATTATTTTGAGCGATTAAAAATGAATGATTAGAATAAGTGGTTAGAAATTAATTATTAATTTGAGTGATTAGAAATGAGTAATTATTTTAAGTGATTATAATAGATTGTTCATATGTGATTGTTTGAATAAGACTTTTAGAACTCATTGGTAATAGTTGATTAATAACGCGAAACAAACACCTCCAATTGTTTGTTTTCCTTAGTTGAAGGCTTTCAAAGATTAAAAAGTGTATATACACACACACATGCATGAGAACTGAGAAATAGACTTCGAAATGTGCAATGAATCAAAAAGTAAGCATGTATGATGCAGGGCATTTTTTTTATGTCTGGGAATGTCAACACAAGCTTATGCACACCTTTAACCTCAACTATTTTCACGGGACCTACAATATTTAGATGTCTAGAAAATTTGTAAGAAATTAATTTCTAAATAGGAAGCTACCATGGATTAAATCCTAATAAAACATTTAGAAAAAGGAAAAACTAAATAAACATGTCTCTAGATGATCAAGCATCGACAGTAAATTCGTTTTCAAATCAATGTGGTATTGGTCTGTGCAGAGGTTCGTCAGATGTTGGATCACTAAGTCCAATGCGCATCCAAAGTTTTGAATAAGTGTCGTGATTTTTTTATAGAAAACAGAAACTATAATCGCTAGAGCCAAGAAAAAAGAAAAGATGAGATATCCCCACCCTAAGCGTAGTCATCAAATTCCATTTCTACTCTTATTTTCTAAAGATCATAGGCCATAAGTTAACAACTAAGGATCTAAAAATATTCACAAGAAGATGAGTAAAACAGGAAAAATATTTAAAAAGGAATGTGCACATGATCAAACCTGCTTGTTTCCTGTACTTCGGCCCCAAGAAAGACGAACAGTTTGCTTGCCGATAACTGTTCCATTCAGTTCCTGTATTGCATCCTCAGCATTTTTTCTACAAAAAATGAAAAAAAGACGCGAGGATAAGTCAGGTGCTGTCCACTAATACCCATTATTAGCCTTTTAGGAAACAAAATCATATTTATTCATGTAATTGAAGATCCAGTCAATTTAAATCAAACTTGAAGAAGAATTGAAATTAGTACGCTTTCCAAAAAAAACAAAGCTAGATAGTTTTTTTTTTTTTTTGATTAGAAAACAAAAACTTTCATGAATGAGTAGTTGTACAAAAGTACCATAATTACATAAACTGTTCCATTGAGAATGGAGTACATCAAAGCTATAATCTTTAAAAGCTTCGATCTTATGACCTCATGATATAGCTAAAAGGGTGATAGATTCCGTGATGTTCCTTTCGTTTCGAGGACGTTCGGAGAAAATACTATCATTCCTAACATTCCATATCTTCCACAAGAAAATCATAATGAACAAAAACCACAAGGATTTCTTCTTGTTCCTGAAGAGATTGTCTAGAGGAGGAGATTGTGAGGTTATCCAGGTCAGGCAATAGGCGAGTTAAAAGCTTCAAGCAAGTAGTTCCAAATTTCCACTGCCATCTTACAAGAGCTGAAGAGATGGATTTGAGACTCATATTCTTTAACACAAGAAACAGCAGCATTCAGCATCTTCTATGGCAAATCAAAAGTATTTAAAATACCATGGCTGAGCTCCCAAATAAAAAACTTTAACTTTCTTTCACTTAGGACCCTTCCAAATATCATCATAAAATGCTTTTAAAGGATGATTAGATGAGGATAATAGGTGGTGTAATAAAGATCCGACAGTGAATAAACCGTCTTTTCCAAGAGACCAATTCCATGAGTCCTGGCTGTTATTCAACGTAGTTGCCTCCAGAGAGTGACAAGTTCAGCACATTCATCAATCTCAACATCTTTTACGTTCCTTCTCATTGCAATGTTCCATGATCCATTCCTAACAGCCCAACATTTATTAATGAAGGCTTCTTTCTTCAGGGAAAGGCAGCATAGCTGTGGATACTTAACGGATAGAGGAATATGACTCAGCCACTTATCACTCCAAAACGATAATTGTCTTGCCCGACCGCACCTTGTGCATAATATTCATTTTTCGATGTCTCTCCATGGACCCTTTGCCATTCTAATGCCCTTAGTTCCTGCTTGGCTGCTTTTGAATCATTTCGAACAGTCCCATATTTCATGCCAATACACTTTCTCCACAAAGCCTCTTTTTCTTCATAAAATCTTCAGTGACATTTGGCCAGTAGAGGAGGGTTTTTTTTTTTGTGGATATCAGTAACACCGAGGCCTCCTTCCTCAAATGGTAGTTTCACTTTATCCCAGTTCAAGAGATGACTAGCTTTGCCTCCCTCTCTCCCTCTCCAAAGATAATTTCTATAGTGTTTCTCAATCGCCTTGGTGGTTTTTTTGGGAGCAAGATACAGAGATAGATAGTGTATGGGAATGTTGGAAAGAGTGGCTTGAATAAGAGTCAATCGTCTCCCTTCCAATACATAAGATGATCCCCATTTTTGCAGCCTATTTTCAATCTTCTCTAAAACTGAATTGCAGAAGAATACTGTTCTTGGATTCCCATTTAATGGTCAACCCAGGTAAGACATTGGCCATGTTTCAATCTTGAAACAGAAACTAGCTGTTAACCTTGATGTTGTGTCATTGTCCAACCCAATACTTGAGAAACCGGTATTTCCATAGTTAATATTCAAGCCATGTACATTAATATATTTCTCCTTTTTCATCCAAAACATATAGTTGGATGAGAGTTCCAAATTATGTGAGTCGTTGTTGCTCTCCCGTGCCTCTCTCCCTCACAAAAACCTTAGAGAAGATTACTTCTCCCTCCAGCGTCGATCACTGGCGTCGGGGAGTCCTTTGACCAATCTCCACCTCTGTGACCTCTTCTCTCCAACAATCTCACTGACTCGCAATCGACCATCCCACAGACTACCGATACAAACATGTGTCTCCTCTTCTTCTTCTTCGTCTCTAAACATGTGTCCTTCGACCAATCTCCACCTCTATGACCTCTTCTCTCCAACAACTTCTCTGACTCGCAATCGACCATCCTACAGACAGCGATACAAACATGTGTCTCCTCTTCTTCTTCTTCGTCTCTAAACATCATCCTCCTCCATAGACCATTACACAAACACATATCTCTACACCAAACATCCTCCTCGTCCACTATCTCTGACTAGCTTGGACCATCCATCAAACTGTGATACCAACATGTGTTCCTACTTCGAACATCCTCCTTCCTCTCGTGGTGTTCAACATCTTGCTTCATATTGCTCCAATTTAAAGTGGTAGTCATTCTGAAATCAACAACAGGCGAGATCATGGTCTCGAGACAAGGGTGAAACCATAAAATGGAAAATGGCAATCCAAGAGGCTTAGCTATGAACTGCTAGAGCAACGGCTAGATTCGAATCGGGACGTGGCACAGACCCGGGTTGTCTCGTAGGACCAGTTTACGAACCCAACTTCTGTTTCTCCATCAGACTTCCTGTATTTTCTCTTTTTTGTTGGGATGTTGTCCTCCATTTCCCTCTTCTCTTTTCTCCTCTCATCTTCTTTATAAAAGGCTATTTACAACCTTCCCCTCCCTTTTTGCAACTTTTTCATCATCTCAATGAAGAGTTTTTCATTTCCTATAATAAAAATGCCAATCGCCAATAGAAGGTGTTGAATTATTTAAATAGCCACAACCAAAAAAGTTGCTTATGCTGATAAGGGATACATTAGTTAAATCAACGAACATTGCCTCAATTGTGGGCTTGAAAAAATTCCCAACAAATGGAATTCAATTTTAATTAAGAAGAAAAGTCACTCGAAAAGGACTTGAACTGAGGACCTCGTGCTCTGATACCATGTTGAATTATGTTAAATCACGAGTTGAACAAAAAATTTAAGCTAATAGAACACCCATAAATATATCGCTATTAATCTAGGGAATACATAATAATAATCCAACCACAAAAGTCCTCTAAATCTAACCACTAAACCGTCTAACTCAACCACATAATTGATACAAAAAAATGTCCAACTCAACCGTGAAATGTTGAGTCCCAGACTCCCAGCTAAAGCAGACGCCCAACACAATTCCAAGGACTTAAAGCCAAAAGTACCTTTTCAACAACAAAGGTGTCAACCACTAGCCACAAAGCTTTTCATAAATAAAAAACACCAGCTTAACTCTTGAGGGTTTTAATTTTACTGCTCAAGGTTCAATAAAGATGAATCTTATGGTTAAATAAGTTGTGTAAGAAATAATTATTTCCTTCTTTTTTTAGTCACGTTAACAACCTAACACTTAAGAGATGGTAGGAAATAATCATATAGGATTCATTTGGGACAAGAGAAAAGGGATGATTATGGGAGAATGAGAATAGAGGATGAAGGAAAATGATTAACTGAGTGATTGGATTTTGGGGTTGATGAGAGGAGAGGAGAGGAAGTAGAAGAAATTGAGTGATTTTGAGATATGAAGTACTTGTTTGAGGATTGGTGTTTCAGAGAGGAGAGGTTGTAAAAACCTTTTTGGGAATTTGTGTTTAAGAGAGAAGATGTTTATTTTAGATGAAGTTTGGTATAAAGTTTGATTTGTGGTTTCATGGGATGTTGGAGAGAAATTGAGAAGAGGTCAAGGAGGAGTTGGGGAGAGGTTGTGATGTACAAAAAATAAACAAGAAGTTAAACTCCTCTTTCTCTCCTCTTCCTCTCCTCCAAATTCAATCACCCCTAACTATGTTTGAGATAAAGGAAATAGTTATAGAGGGAATTGTTACTTGTATCTAGAGTGTAGAGAATACTATGGGAGAATCATGACCAATGTTTTTAGTGCAAGGAATGATTATGAAAAGAATGAATAGTAATTAAGAGGAGAATACATAGTGATTATAGAGAGAATGATGGGTGTACTGGTAGCCCAAACATGAGTAAAAGGGGAATTATTTTCCATCCTCATGGTTTGATCCCTTGCTCCCAAATAGCCTCATAATTCTTTCATGGCATTTTACAAATAGTGAAATTTGGTTTTCTAATAAAATAAATGCAACAATGATTGCTAAAATGGGATGAGTCGAGGAAGTAATGCGGAAATTTATGTTTGCATCAAGCTGTCATGCCAAACAATAGATTTTTGTGAAGAACGCAGGATTGGCAGTGAAGCAATCACAGACAATCACTCAACCTTTTGGCGTCTGCATCTTCATAGACCTTAATTTAATTCCCACACACACAAACGCCTATAATTTCACCTAAACCCTAAACCCTAATGGGGAGGGGGAACTCAAACACGATGACCTTGGTCACCGGGTCTAGTTGGAATGAGAACCCCAAAATGGGATGAGCAGTGGCCACAGCGTCTAAGGTTAATAATGTTCCTTTTGTTTTCAATTGCTAGGGCTCTAACGACTAAATCGAGTCTAATAAAGGATGGCACTTCAAACAATTAAGGTTGGATTTGAATCTTTGACTGCAGTGAAAGCTTTACAAGGAAAGGAGGTAAGAAAATCTAATATGTCATCTCATTAGTGATTCTAAAATATTTGTTACTGAATCCTTTATATGGAAAGATAGCAGCCCAATTCTGCGGATTGGTTACAGCCTAAAGGAGTGGCCTTTTTTACTGTTTATGGATAGAAGGATTCTGATCATTCTATTGAACTTCAAACTTTATTATCCCAATTCATCTGTTTTAATTGGAAAAAAATATTATATCGTGAAACATGGTCTGAGAACTCAAAAACCTTGACCATGATCTTTTTTTATATCCACTAATGTTCGGGTCAGCTTATGAAAGCTATATTAAAAAATTAATGTTGCTTTTAAATACTTGAATGTTTTTTACTCAGGAACTTGAGGCATACATCTAAAGACATTTTTAGAAACAAGAACAATAAAAACATAAACAATAATGTGCTTATATGTGTTTTCTTCGAAAATTTCTTAAGTTGATGCTTATATACAAGTATAAATGAATCAAATACACTGTATTTGATATAACTAAAAATTGGAAGAACTATGAGAATGAAAATCATCCGTCTCTTTTGAAAAATCATCCACCCGGACACGAACTATTAAGACGAGTTCTTTTTGTTCTTTCTGAAAAAAGTTCCTCTTGCCAATGCCTTTACTTTTTAAAAACATGTAGCTACAATTATGGTTATAAAAGTACATATCTACAAATATTCTAGAAAAGCAGGCAGGCTACCTAATCAAAATATTCTAAAGAAAGACACAGACATAAGGCAGATAGGTATAGGTCAAAATTATTAGGCCCAATTGGCCAAACACTACGACAAGCCAAAACTGACCGCAATTTCACAGGTCAACCTTTTCAATCTAACTTGGACCGAGTGGCCTTCCCCTTTTGTAACCTCTAATTACTTATAAGATGTAAATTTCAACGGCCATGTTTAACGAAGTAGGCTCCACAGAAAAAGAAGAAAACCTGTTGGCAAACTGCACAAATCCACATCCTTTTCCAATTGGGATTTTCACAGAAACGATCTCACCAAATCTAGAGAAAGATTGCCTGAGATCTTCATCACTAAGATCAGAGTCAAGGCCACCAACAAATATCTGAAGTAACACGAGTTGGTTAGGTATGTGTTAGCAGAAAGAAAAGTAATACAAGATAGGGAGGAATAAACTAACCGTCGTGTTGTTTGACTCGCCATCTGATTGCGGACCCTGAACAGCCATGCCATTCGCATGTCCACCAGCCAGAACCACAGCTAAATAAAATAAAATAAAAAACAGAGATTGGCATGAGAATTAATATTTCATCTCAAATATAAATTAACAACCACACCTAGAAGTCATGCCAGAAGAACCAACACTAACCTTGTGTAGAATAACCTTGTTGATATCCAGATGCTTTCTTTGGTGTTGCAACACCAATGCGCATGGGTCTACTTGAACAATATATGCCATTCATTTCAGTCATAGCCCTAGACCTTTCATTTTCATCGCCAAACCTGACAAATCCATAACCTTTTGAACGACCTGAATTTGAATCAATAACCACCTTTGCACCTTTAACAGATGTGTATCTACTGGAGAAAGTTTCTTGCAGCATAGCATCAGTTACATCAATAGCTAAATCACCAACAAATATAGATAGGTCAGAACCAGTTTCTGGTCGCCTATCACTTGCACTAAAGGTTGCCCAATTGAGACGGAAAGGAAGCTCTGTGTTTGGCATTATAGCACCACTATAATTCTGCAATACTTTATCGGCTGTTGCATGTGAATAGAACTCAACAAATCCATAGCCCTCAGATTGACCAGTTTGCTTACTGCAGATAACTTTAACAGAGGAAACCTGAGTGTTCATGAAGCAAAAAAGAAGAGAAACAGTTCAGTCAACAATAACCAAAAATGAAGCTCTTGATGTTGATCGATTAAGACCAAAGGAAACGTAAGAGACAGGCAGAAGCTGTCCATCTAAACATTGACCAATATATACTAGAATCAGACGCAAGCAATCCATTACTCAAAATGCTGCACAGATGAATTTTAAAAAAATGGTAATCATACATTACAATACACATCAAATATCATCGTACATAGTTTGTAGAAATTCAGCCACAAATACACGTTACTTTAATTTAAAACCAATTTACATTTCATGAACTCGTGAAGAAAAAAACATAAATTTCAATAGAATTGCCAAGGATATGAATATAATGGGAGATAACCATGTTTCGAGGAGCTAAAAATCAAAGCCCAACTACTTCATTTCCTTGCATATGATTCGATCATGATTTATGACTAATACTAATACTAGTGCTAAAAATCCTTAGCTTGGACAAATGTAAACTACTTGTGTGTGAAAATAGCAATTACTTAAGTGTGGACCAAAATTTCACTTATTGCGCATAAATTACTCGTGATCTGATTTCCCCCATCATTAAGATGAGTCGATGACAAAGATAATTAAAGTGCCTAAATAAGGACAGAGGTAGTAATTAATAAAGCGCGTTCTAAAATCAATATTGCTAGCGCTAGTCCACATTGAGTTGAGGATGGAAAAGGAGAGATATTCATACAAAAATAAAACAATCTCAGATTTGTCTCCTCTTTAGTAACCTTTTTTTCTCGCATTGGCTAGACTCGTTTCTGGACCACCATTTCAAATTCAGAACAATACAGAATGCAGTAATAATAATGTCAACAACCACAGATTCACATAAATCCGATCGATCTCACAACAGCAAGTCACAAATCGATCTAAAATGAACTCGAATAACAGTTTATATATTGAGATTTGTTAAGAAAAAACTAACAACTCGATACGATAAGTAAGTTAGACCTCGCCGGTGTGAGCGAAACAGTTCTGGAGGTAGGTCTCATCCATCCAGGGCTGAAGGTCACCAATCCAAAGCGTCTTAACCTCGTCCGTTGACCCCTGCCTGCGAGGTCGCTGCGACTGCGAGTGAGATTGCTGTTGCGGCGGCGGCTGCTGCTGCTGTTGATAAGGATGGTGAGGATACGCTACGTAATGCTGAGGATGATACATCATCATCTGCTGCTGCTGCATCATGGCCATGGCGGCGGCAGGGTACTGCATCGCCATCCATTGCTGCTGATACTGCTGCTGTTGTTGATACCATTGATGGTGAGGGTAAGGAGCTTGGGGATTGAGATCGGCACCGTTGGAAGGCTGGGCCATGATCTTCAAAGTCTCTCCGTCTCCGTCGACTACTTCGATTATCTCTCTCTCTCTCTCTCTCTCTCTCTCTCTCTCTCCGGCAAAGAACGGCGGCTCTGACTGGGTGAGAAGGAGTAAGACCTGGTTGGAGAGAGACAGAGAGGCTGCTGAAGAGTAGTCTAGAGAGAAAGAGAAAAAGAGGAGGAAATGATGAAGGGGAAAGAGGTTTTAATGTGAATGCTGGGTTCTAATAAAATAATATTATGAGAGAGAGAGAGAGAGGGCGGCGGCGGCGGAGGTGACGGTGACGGTGACGGTGGTGGATCTCGGTAAGTGGAGAGTTGAATGAAGCTAATGTTACGGTTAATTAGTTAAAAAAATATATCTAAATTTATTTTAACCCTAAATGGGGGAAGAACTCCCTCTTTATAGACCTTTGAGTGAAAATAATTTCTTCAAATTTTTTCCTTAGTAATGGAAAGGTTAAATTTAAATTGCAAAAAAAAAAAAATATATATATATATATATATATAAAATCTAAATTTGAATTTGTGATATTTTAATTATGAGCACACATTTAAATCTAGTTATTGTTTTGCTAACCGAATTTTAAGCGATTAAATTACTTTTATCTATATATTTTAACAATATCATTATCAAAGTCTAATAGATAATATATTTATTATCGACTAAACAAAGCATACATCTAATAGTTTTATGTACTAGTATAATTATGAGGTCGTTGATTTAAAGTTTTTTATCTTTAAACATTTTTTAACTAAAAAAAATACAAATAAATATTTAGGAGATGTTTGTTTTGAGTGTTTATGAAAATTTTATAAACGAGCTTCTATAATCACTCTTTAAAAATCTTATACAAACAAAGCATACATCTAATAGTTTTATATTTCCACATTTGCATTTTAAAACATTCATCTTAAGCAACTCGCTTTCAAGTGGTAGGAAATCTAGCAAAATAAGACCTTATTTATTTATTTATTGTGCAAATGTGCGTTTAGTGACTATTTCAATGATGTAGTGCTAGTTGAAAATTGCTTTTAAATGATAATCTCGAAATTATAGAAAAATTAGTTTTAAGCCTATCATTTAATTTCATATTAATTATGATCAACAAAATTAATCACATGTTTGTTCTCTTAAGATAATTAAATCATATACTTATATTACACTCCCTTATATAAACTCAACTAGAGGGTGTTTGGATATGGACGAGAAGATGAGAAGGAGTTTAACTGTGTATTTGTTTTTGGTACATCTCAATCTCTCATCAACTTCTCTTTAACGTCTCATAAAATCTCAAATCAAATTTTATATGATTCGTTGTATAAAATAAACATAAACATTTTTCTCCTAAATATTTTTTTTTCAACCCCTCGTCTCTAAAATATTAATCCAAACAAATATTTTATATCTCAAATGACTTTATTTTCTCTTCTTTCTCTTCGCTTCTCTCATCGACCCCAAAATCCAAACACTGATATACTTATTTCGATAAGAATCAAGAGAAACAATGTAGCGATCAAATTAGTTTTTTTTTTTTTTTTTTTCCTTAAACGGAATTCTTGTAATTTAAGTATAAGAAAGTTAATTATATATGTGTCAATAACGAGAGATATATATATATATATATATATATATTATATTTTGAAAGTAATATAGACTAAATTATAACTTATGTAAATATAAAATATAATTTTTTTTTCTTTTTTTTAATGATGAAATTTATAATTTACGAATTAACTATTATATTAGGTTGACGTCCTCATCCGTAGAAAAAAAGGTCAAGAGAGAGTGTCCGTTCCGTGGAAGCGACGCCCTGGGCACCGCGTTGATGCGGTCGTCCGTGTGAAATGTGGGACCCAATGCTCGTAGAGCGCTCACGCGGTGGGGTTGGGTTTAGAGCTGGTGATGTTTTTTGTAGTCTCTTCTAATCATTGGTTTTTCACTCTTTTACTCTCTTTTTTAACCATAAATCTCAAACTTTTTACTTAAACCCACGTAGTTAATTTGTTTGAGTAAATTATAAATTTAGTCTTTATAATTTGATGAAAATTAAAATTTATTCTCTATAATTTTAAAATATAGACGTTACTCTCTGTTGTTTAGAAAAATTTACAATTTAGTCTTTATGATTTGAAAAATTATAATTTAGTCTTTAAGATTTGATAAAATCTAAAAAATAGTTCGTCGTTCATAATTGTCGGTAAATAAAATACGTAAAAATTGGTTATTTTTTGTGTTTAATGACGAGAGTGTGAGCTCAGTAATTAATTGGAAAGAAAATACATAAGTTATATATCACATTTACATACTTAATGCGCCTACGATTTATGAATACATTGACTATTTTTTATATTTAATTAAAGCATGAGAACTAAATTCTATATTTCTCTAAATCATACAAATTAAATTCTATATTTTTTCAAACTATAAAAGTCTAAAGTCTAGATTTTCAAACCATAGAGACTAAATTCTAACTTTCATGAAACTATAGGGACTAAATTTATATTTCATGAAACTAACGTTCGGGTCAGCTTATGAAAGATTATTTTGAATGGTTAAAAATGAAAATTTTTAAAAGTAGTAAAATTTATAAAATAATTACAAGTATGGTCACTTTCAAAAAAAAAATGATAAATGTAGACATTAATATTAATAAGTATTATCATCTTTTTATAATATAGTATTTATAATACAACATTAATACTTATTTATGGTTATATATACAAACATTTTAGAATTTACTTACATTTGCAATTATTTTCATGTGAAAATATCTTATCCAATATAACTTCTCTTATAAATTTTAATTTTCGTCATAGATCGTTTAAATGTGTTTATTAATAGAGATGTTGTAATTAATAAATAGTTTAGATGATGATTTTTATTGAGCGATTGCAGAAGAAGAGATTGAAATTTCATATAAATTCATTAGGGGTGTACATGAATTTTGATTACGAGTTTTTTTTTTTATCCAAAGTTTTTTTTTTTTTTTTTTTTTTTTGTAGAATATACTAAAAACTTTCAAATATATTAATAGAAACGTTTGTATTCCATGTCATTTGAAAATAATTATGGCTACCTTGCCTTTGGTTCAAGCTTAATAATTATGATGCTAATTAAGTAAATGTTTTTTGATTACACTTTAGAATTTGCTAGTTAATAGGAATGAAGGAATCTTTACTTTTAAAGCTCTAAGTTAAATTATCCATGTACTTCCAAAAAAAAAAAAAAAAAAAAAAAAAAAAAAAAAAAAAACTCCTTTCTCTTGGCCTTTTATTTAAGTGATTCTAAATTTGAATTTGGGTAACCATTTTTTTTGATCTCGTTATTTGAAAAGAAATTATAGTACTTAATAACTAGTTCGATCGGTGATTTTTGTAAATGAATTGTAAATATTAAACAATAACTCATTTGTTTGTGATTAAAATAGCCAAAAGAATAATAGATCAACAACATCAATGTAAACTCAAGAACCACGAGATTACGAGTTCGAATTTTCCACTCTAATTGGTGTATAATCTAAGGAAAAAAGGGAACGAGATTAAAATGAATGATTAAAACAAGGTTTGTAATTTTTGCAGTATATCATGTGAGAAGATTAAGATGTCTAAAAGTGAACTAAAATTATTGTTGTTTTTTTTTAGTACAAATTACGTAGCGAAACAACAAATCCTATATAGAGGGTATTACTATTTTCAACTAAATTGAGAGTCAAATACCAATTTTCAAGGTGTTGAACTGAAATAACATCATTGTTTGCTTCTTTTTTTTTTTCAATTCAACCACAGTTGAGAATATGAAAAATTGAGCTAGTAACTATAGTTGTATAGTTACCGAAACATACAATATGTTATTATAACTCAATTTCCTTTAACAATTAGGGTATGTTTGTGCTACCGAAAACAACTCGAAATGTGCGGAAAGTCGCCCAAACAAGGTTGGCACTTTTTTGCAACCAAGCCTAAACACAAATTAGTCAAGACTCTCAACTAAAAACTCACTTTAATAGTGGCTGAAACTTACAACAATAGAAGTTTGTAGTCACCAAAAATAAATAAATAAATAAAATAGAACCCTTAACTACTAATAAAAAAACAAAGCCCAATTTTCAATGGTTAGTTGAAAATAAAGAACTGTTTGTAGAACTATTAATCGAGTGCATACTAATACATCAACAGTGTCAGTTGAGCTATGCTTGGTTTAGTTTTTATATTCGAAGTTTGTTAAATTTTGATTTGTACATTTTTCAAAAGATCACTTTTATCTCAAAACTTCTAAGTTTGCTCTATTTAGGTCACTAAACTTTTAATTTTGTTTTATTTTGATCTCTGAACTTTCAAATGTTGAATTATAATCCATAAACTTTCCAAATAAATTAAATTTGGTGATTTTTTTTGCAATTTTTCATTAAAAAATGACCATCAATTTTTAAAAACAAGTTTACATATTTTCTTTACTTGTATTCAAAATATCAATATTATTTACTAATTTCGGTAAATATTAACTTTAAATTTATTACATAGAGCAATTTAAACTTTTGTTTTAGTATAAATACTAAAATAGAACTAACTAAAACAGTAAGAGAGCCAAAAGAGCTGTAGCTCAACGGCATTAGTGAACACCGAAGACCTATGAGGTCTCGGGTTCGAATCCCCCCACCCCCAATTGTTGTATTCTCAAAAAAAAAAAAAAAAAAACTAAAACAGTAAGAGACTAAAATAAGACTTTCAAAAGTCTAGAGATTAAATAAAATAAACTTAAGATTTTTAAATTAAAAAATTGGTCCATAATAGATTTGGAGTTTAATACATTTGATTTTAAAAATTATAATTTAGTTTAACGACAATGACCAAAGATTAAAGTATAACTTTTCGAATCATATAGACTACATTTATAATTTTTGTTTAATTTTTCTTTTTTATAGAATATGTAGGATAAGAAATTAAAACTCTAAATTTAAAATTGTTAATACAAATTGCCAATTAATCCATGCTCATTTTGTGGGTGTGTGTGTGTTCTTTTTTTGTAAGTAATTACATGCAAATAAAAACACTAAAAATTATATGCTTCAATCAATCTCATTTTTAGCATTTCCTTTGTTTATCACTCTAATGACTTTCAATCAACTAAAATGATAGCTCAATCGGTTCATTAATAACCTTCAATCAGTAACTAAAATGATAGTTCTTCAATCGGTTCTCAGAGCCTAGTTGTGTCGTCGGCGGCGTGTAGCGGATGACGACGGAAAATCGTGAATGTGTTACCTTGTTAGAAAGTTCTCTTCTCCTCAAACACAAATCTTATCTTAATTTTGCGATCGGAGATCTCTAACTGCGTAGGAAGTGATTGGGTGTGCTCGGAGTTGGTCGAGCCCACTGAGACCGAATTGAACTAGGATTTGGTAGGAAACAGGACATCAGAAGGTGTTCGATTGAACCCACGAGAAACCCACCTGACCCGTATGGGCCTAAGTGACAAGGACTGTCATACAGGTCTTCTCTAGTGTTTATAGCTTTCAATGAGCTATTTTATAGCCCTTCTTGGGTGCCTTTAGCCTTTCCAAGCTCTCCCAACACATTCGTGCCTCTTATAGACATAGGTGACTGCTTGTTTGGAGCCTTATTAAACCTCAAAAATCCTTTTTAATATTTCCTCACAATATGTATTTCGCTTATATTAAAATATTTTTATTACAATAATGGTATATTTTATGATAGTTTTTTTTTTAAAGCTTGGTTGATATAATGTTGATTAAGTTTATCTTTATTATTGGTTCATCACCTTTTGTTAATGTGATTTTCAGTCTATATATTTGTTAAAAATAAAAAAATGGAAAAGCCTAGAAGCAACCACACCCTTTGATGTCAAAGAAAAATCTAGATATTTGCACTTTCCCGGAAGATGTGGCAAAACTAAAGCCATTTGATTTACTTGTCACAAAGGGAAAATGTTGCAAAATTGTGACCATAAATTTTTGTTTGGAGCCCAAGTTTATGAGTACTATAAATAGATGGGTACCCTTTGTTGGCAAATCATCCAAAAATCATCGAAGACATCTCATTTACTAAAGAGTGAGGTTGTGAGATAAATATAGAGAGTGTTTCTCATTTGTAGAAAGTTTGTTGTACTTTGTAAGAGAATGTTGTAACTCCTATTTTTATAATAAAGTTCTTCTATCCTTGCCCGTGGTTTTTACCCTAATCTATTTAGGGGTTTTCCACGTAAAATCGTTGTGTCATTCTTTCTTTTCTTCTTCATTACTATTATTATTATTCTCAGTCTATTTTAAGTTACGACCCTGCTCTATTCGATTTAAATAATTTTAACAATATTGAGAATTGTCCCTTAAATTTAGTTTCCTCCTTTTGTAAGATTGCTTGTGGTTTAGTTAATGAAATTTGTTTGGCATATCAACAACCAAACAAATTAACAATATATTTTCCTATAACAAATTAAAATATAAATATTAAAGATGATTTTTTTTTTTTTAATGATGTGAACTTGTTAGAAAAATAATCAAATATACTATCAATAACGTAACATTATATTTACCGCTAATATTTCAATCTATAAAACACTAATTTTAATCAAATTAAATTAATCGACCATTCGAATAAAATTATTTGAAAACATTTAAATGAAACTCAAAATTAAAATTAAAATTATCAGTTATCCATTACAATTTCTCAAAATTTAAAGCATAGCAAATACAGAATCATGAAATAATATTACAAAAAATAAAAATAAAAATAAAATATTGAGAGAGAGAGAGAGAGAAAAAGGCAGAGACGTTGGAATGTTTGACCAGTCTGTTATCTGACCAGTCAAAGTTGGGGGTATTTTTTAATATTTTTTAGAACTCACCTAACGACATGTCGGCAAATAGCGACCAGCGTTACAATCCTCTCAATAATCTAAAAATAGATTTTTTTTTTTTTTTTTTTTTTTCACATGTAATATTGATGTTCCTTTCAAATTAATTTTCTTTTTCTCCTTAAAAAAATGTTGACTTGAATGAAAAACTTGTTTTTTGTTTTTTTAAAGAAACAATTCATTAAAAATCGGACCAGAGCCTGAATGCTTAAATAACATCAAAGCAAGTACATCGGGAATAATTTTCTTCTTCTACTCACATCCACCTGACCACGCGCCACAAAAAAGTCAAATAAACAAACTGAAAGAGAGCTAGACATCCCTAAAGGATTAACAAGCAAGTGAGCGACACAATTACACTCCCGCTTACAAAAAGAAAATTTAATCCCCTTAAAATAGGGGATAATATCAAAAGCATTTGAGGTCAGAAAAATATTGGTAACTCCGATTAATAATGTTAATAAAATTGCAAGAGTTTGAGACTTAATGAAAAACTTAAAACTTATTTTAGTCGTAATTATAATGTTAATTCTTTCTTAATGACGTGTTTGAATAATTGTGAATAAATTCTCTCATGAATAATTTTTATTATATTTATAACAATTTTGTAATCTTCGTATAATTTTTCTTTTTTTTATCATACACGCAATTTTATCAAGTTTTGTGTTTTTATTAGTAAAAAAAATAACCCGTAAAAGCATAAATAAATAAAAAAAAGCCTTGCATGGGTAGCAAATGTAGTAATCTAATTTTGTCCAATTTTTAAACTATTAACAATAATATTAAAACATTAATGAAATAAATACATATATTATAAAAAGACAATTATGTCGACGTTAAAAATAAGAAATTTTAAAAAAAAGAAAAATAAAATGTATACAGGTGCTAGTAACATGGTAACATGGTTCAGTGCCTCCACTAGCTTCGCCGTGAGCAAGTTCCAACATCAAACTACAAACCTTCACCGTCATCACCATCGATCTCAATCTTGACCATCGAATTCTAAACGGCACCAAAATGGTTGCACGAGTGTATTTAAACAGTGAGGTAGGGCGGAGGAAATGGAGGAGAGCAAATTATTTATTTGTTTTTAATAAATTATAACCTCTTCCCAATTATTTCTCAACCTCTCGTCAATGTCTCTCAAACATCTCATCAAACCTCAAATCAAAATTTATATCAAATTTAATCTAAAATAAACACCTTATCTCATAAAATACAAATCTCAATCAAACTTTACATTAAATTGAATCTAAAATAAACATTTTCTTTGGTAAAACACAAATCCCAATAAATTTTTTTTACAACCTCTCCTCACTATAACACTAATTCCCAAACAAATACTTCATATCTTCAATTTACTTAATTTCCTCTTCTTCCTCAATTTCTTCCTTCTCTCCTCTTATCAACTCCAAAATCTAATCACACCCCTATGTTTAATATGATTTTATTTATAAAAATGTCATTAATGAAGTATTATTTAGATATTATATATGTATTAAGAGAAAAAAAATGAGGTATTATATTAATAAGCTATTATATATGTATTAAGAGATCATCCATACAAGAGACTCTCTCTAAAAAAAAATTAAAAATAAAATAAAAATAAAAATCGAAATACCAATATTAAGAGGAAAATGAGGAGCAAAAAATCTCAACATTCCTTCAATAAGCGGTTACAACAAGGGGTATTCTTGTATTTTGCAATACCTTCAATTTTCTATTTAAAAAAGTGATAGAATATAAATGCAAAAATATTTTATTTATATAAATAATTGGGCTATAAAGCGGAAGACCACATCAAAAGTAATTAGGCCCAACCCTAATAAGCCCAAGTTGAATCAAAGTGATCCAAGCCCAATCTCTAAATGCTTATTCGCGTCCTCATTTGGGTCAAGGAGAGAAACGACCAACAATGAAAATAAGAGAAATTGTATTTCTTTCAAATTATTATCACAAAATAATTGGAACTTTTTACTTAGATAAGAGAGATAATTGTTATTTATTATTATTTTTTTTTTTTTCAAAGAAATTTAGAAACTGGCTAATTTTAAAAATTTTGAACATTAACTAAATCATAAGAATAGTTTTTGAAATATTTTTAATAATATATTGTTTATAAACACGTAGTTACACAATTGAAGTTTTTTAATGTTTTAAAATGAAGCGTTAATAACTTGTGAGATGTTGATTTCATTATTTGATGATAATTCAAGTTAATATTACAGAAGTTTGATTCTGAAAATTGATATTTTATTTTGATCTGGAAAATTCAACCATGAATTTTAGTTATTAGGCTTTGAAATAAATTGAATTTGGTCACTTTTGTTATATATTTTTTTTTAAGTTTTTGTTTAAGAATCCATACAATTAAAAAAAAATCACCTATTTATTTATTGATATTAAAATTATTAAATTCAAATCCACCACTAAGCTACAACTCTAGTCGGAAATTATTGAACTAATTTTAGTAAATATTAAATTCAAGATGTCAAACGAGGCCAGTTTTTTAAAAATAATTATAAAATTAAAACGGAACAAACTTGAAAGTTTGTAGATAAAATTAAACAATTGAAATGATTAAAATAGAATAAACATAAAATTATAGAGATGACAATTAAAATTTAAAAATAGATAAAATAAAATAAAATTGAAAGTATAAAATAAAATAAAAATTGAAAGTATATAATAGAGTATGATATTTAAAGATATAATTTGGGAGAGAAAACATCAAAAATGAATTTAGATTGATAGTATAAGCCAAATAATTAATAAGAGTGGTAGGCAAAGAGAAAATAATTTATTAACATTGAACCTTAAAATAATATGGTTGATTTCATTGCAAAATATAAGAGCGAGACACGTGTTTCTGATTTTGACGTGCATTTAGTCTTGTTTAATCTGAAAGCTTCTCTATTTATAGAGTTTCTATGGACTCTGGACATGGGCCTTGATGGGCTTTTGGGCTTGAGCCTTGAGTTTGGCACATTGGACTTATTTACATGGACATGAGTCTCCATATGAACTTGGATCAACAATTAAACTTATTTAAAGTTGACCCAATTTTAAAATAAAAAATTTTTGATCCAATTTAATTTTGAGAAATATTGTCTCAAAAGTTAATTTAATTTTGTCATTAAATTTGAGATGATAATAGGGCAATTTATGACAGAAATTTCTCGGTCAACAAATATACCTAACTTCCAAAAATTAAATTAATTATGAAAATATTTTAATTATCTGGTAAATAAATTAACTTTGAGACTCATCTTCCTTATTTCAATTCTCTGCCTCCATTTCTCTTTTTTTGCTCATCAATGGATTCTTCAACCATCAACTATCAAATAGCCCATGAATTCTTCCCCTTCTTGAGAATTTACAAAGACGGCCGCGTCGAACGGCTCCAGATCTCCCCCGACGTAGTTCGCGCCGGTGCCGACGACCCAAATTCCGGATTCCGATCAAAAGACGTCACGATATCGGCGGATCCCGCCGTGTCGGCGCGTATTTTCATCCCGTCCTCCGCCGATTTCAACAAGAAGCTGCCGCTCCTTTTTTACGTCCACGGCGGCGCCTTCTGCATGGAATCGGCGTTCAGTTCGCGATACCACTGCCACGTGGGCTCTCTCGCCGTTAAGGCTAACGCCGTCGCCGTCTCCGTCGAGTACCGCCTTGCGCCGGAGCACCCAATCCCCGCCTGCTATGACGACTGTTGGGTTGCTTTGCGGTGGGTCGCCGCCCATGTGAACAGGTAATTAATGCCGCAGTTTTCTTTTTTTCTTTCTTTTCTTTTCTTAAAATTAAATTAAATTTTGTTTTCGTTTATATTTTCATTGAGAAATACTTTTCTTTTCTTTTTTTATTTTATTTTATTTTTTAATAAAAGAGTGGAGAGGTGCGAAGGTTGTTGGTAGTCGGATAGGTAACCAACTTATTGACTGGACAATTATAAATCCTTTGAATATTTTTTTTTTACATTTTTAAAATATTTTTTTTATTTCAATCCTTAAAATTTTAATTTTGAAGTTTCAAATTTTTTTTTAAAAATTTAATTTATAATTGTTTAAATTTTCATTTTTATCCTTGATTAAAAAAAAAAATATATATATAATTAGTAAAAATTAGTTATTTTTTATTCACAAAAATAACATATTTTTAAATAAGTTTATACCTTCTCTTTGTTTATGTTACATTTATTAACATTATTAAACAGATTTAGAATAGTGCTAACTTCAAAATTATTATACTAATTTTTTTTTAATCCGAATATTTTAAAGTTCAAAATTGATTAAACAAATTTACAATAGTGTTAACTTCAAAATTATTATACTAATTTTCTTTTAATCAGAATAGTTTAAAGTTCAAAACTCAAAATTGAATGAACTTTTAAAGTACGATGTTGAATATTTAAAAATTTAATGACTCATAAATTTTTGACTTTGATCGTTAGATGTACATTAATACGACAAAATTATTAGTACAACAAAACTTGTTAGCATTAAGCTACCTAATCTGGAAGCCATGAATTCGGTTTAATTCTTTTAAAATATTGGGTTGAATTGAATTATAATTTATTTTTTCAATTGAATTATAATTGGATGATTTTGTTTGAGTTAAATCGATTCTATAATTGATCAAATTTTGTAAGCAACACAACTTTTCTAACTTGCACACCATAGTTATTACATGAATATTTTTAATAACAAAATAGAAACTCATTAGCTATAATTGTATTTAGCTAACAATAGAGTTGATATTTTGATGTATCAATAAATACAATATATGTAGTTCAAATTTAACAAATTTCTATTGTACTATATAAATTAAGTTGTCAATATCAGAAAAAAAAATATTAAAAAAAATAATGAGTTATGATATTTTAATCAATCAATTCATTTTCAAAAAAAAAAAATAATAATCAAGGAACTGGTGGATTATTATAACCCAGTTCTAGAAATAAAGTGGGATTCATGCATTGTTAGGTTTAAAATCATTTTTATTTGATTTTTTTAATATACACTAAATTCAATATTTAAACCGAAACTGCTCAAAAAAAATTTTCATTTTCTTTTTTAAAATTTTGAAATTTGTATTTGACAATATTTCTTGATCTATTAATATTATTATTATTTTTCGTTCATCAAAACAATTATTTTCGTTATTTAAATTTATTTTTACTAATCGGAGAATTTCAAAAGAAAATGTATTATTTGGATTAAAAAAATTTATTTTTAATCAAGATTCTCACATTAAAACTTACTAATATATTAATTTTTAGTCCATAATTATATCAATATATAATATATGTCGGTTAGAATATGAAAAATCCAACTAATCAAAACAAAATTTGTTAATTTATTTTCATTATGTCAAATATTAATTAAAAGGTTAATAAAAATACTTTGTTAACCAACTGCGTTTTTTTTTTAAATTGAAATTATATTATTTAAAATTAATTTAAAAAAAAAAAATCATAACTCCCTTTATAATAACATGCCCATCAAACACTATTTATCATAATCACAATTATAATAATCTTCATCCCAAACACGGTTTATAATAACTCACCGTTTATCATTACTCAACGTTTATTATAACCCACCATCTATTATAATTAACTCCGTGCCCAAACATCGTATAGTTTTTAAAACATTTTATAACTTATTGATTAATATAATAGGTAAATTATAACTTAAATCCACCTTGATTTTATTGTATGGGTAAACTCTAACCACATCACAAGTTTGATCATGAAAATCTTATGTCACTTTTGGAAAATTCACCAATATTAGATTGAATAATATTATATTTTAACTGCGTTTCAAAAATTATAATTTTATCCATTTTTCAAGATTATTCGTTGAACTATTAATAGAATGTTATACATGAATATTTTTAGATTGGTAAAATATCATTTTGGTCCCTAAACTTTCACGTATGTTCCATTTTGGTCCCTACACTTTTAAAAGTCAAATTTTATTGCTTGAACTTTCAATTTTGTTCGATTTTGGTCCCAAAACTTTGAGAAGTTCAATTTTAGTCCATAAATTTTGAAAAAAGCTTAAAATTGGTTCATATCGTAAAATTTAAGTTAATATTAATCGAAAATTTTTCAATAATGCTGATAATTCTAACATAATCGAAGATAAGATGTGAATAAATTTTATGAATTTATAGAGGGAGATGCTAATTTTATTAAAAAAAAAAAAAAAAAAAATCTAAGGGTAGTCTAGGGACCAAAACGGAACAAACCTTAAAGTTTAGGACTAAAATTTGACTTTTGAAAGTTTAGGGACTAAAATGAAATAAAACGTCACCAAATGAAACATAACTGAAAGTTTATGGCCTAAAATTAGACTTTTGCAAGTTCATGGATGAAAATGGCTAAAGTTTAGGACCAAAATAATATTTTTAACAAATCCCATTTTACTAAAAATTTATTTTATTTTTTATTAGTTTTTATTTTTATTGATCCAACCTTCACTTTACCTGATCACCTACTCTTTGGACAATGAGCTTGGGATTAAGAGTTTGAATATTCATTGTTGTTTCTCTTTTATCTCATTTGTTGTTTAAATTTTAGCCATTATAACTATTTGATATAAATCTTGTATACATTAAATAAAATAAGGGACGGTCCAGAACCATGGTTGAACAACCACACAGATTTCAACCGTGTGACTCTAGTCGGGGACAGTGCCGGTGCCAACATCTGCCATCACGTGGCTGCTCGAGCAGGGTCATCGCCCGAGCGATTGGCCGGAGTGAAAGTGACGACAATGGCTTTGGTTCATCCATTCTTCGGTGATGGCGGAGATGACAGGCTGTGGAAGTATCTATGTTCCGACACTCGAAGCCCCGAGCCGACCATCGAGGATTTGGTTAAGCTGCCTTGTGAGAGAGTGAAGATTCTTTTGGCGGAGGAAGATTTTTTGAAGTTTGGAGGGCGGCAGTACGGCGAGGATTTGAATAGATGCCAGTGGAGCGGGGCGGTGGACACAGTCGAGCACGGGGGAGAGGGTCATGTGTTTCATTTGATGAAGCCGGAGTGCGAAAATGCTCTTGATTTGATTCATAAGTTAGCGACTTTCATCAACTCCGACTAGGACAAAAGTTTGAATCTTTCATCTTAAATTATGGTATGCATTTGAATGATTTAGAACTTAAACGTAATCTTAAAATAAATCTTTGGTTGAAATAACATTGCAAAACAAATTGATAAATTTTTTTACTAGTGCCAACAAAAATTTTTACTCGTTCAATCACATTAAATAAATAAGTTTTAAATAAAATGAAATTAATATAAATGATTATAAGTTTCAATGAAGTTAATATTTCTAAAGTAAAATAGATAAACTGATTAATATGTTAAGAAACTTATAAACTTCAAATATTTTATTTTAACAATTTATTTCATTAAAATATGAGGCTATAATTTACTATTTACAACAAATCTTCAAACACTAACCTCAACTAAACAATAGTTGAGCCAAACATATAAAAAACTCAATTCATTAAAATATCGTACATTTAATCTTTATAATTGAAAGTTAGAGTTTAATTTAAATAGTTTTAAAATCTATACTTCTCATCGTTTTAAAAAATTTACAATTTAGTTTCTACGATTTGAAAAATTAGATTTTAGTTTTTAAATTTGATAAAATCTTACAAGTAGCTTTTGTTGTTAGAAATTGTTAATGAACAAATAGGTAGAAATTAACTATTTTATGTTTAGTAATTGGTTGGACAAAAAAAAAAAACGTATATCAAATTTTACATACATGCCTAATCATTTATTTTCGTGGTGCCTTTTGTGCTTTCCTTAACTTATCACTGCTATCTCAACTCCTTAGTTGATCAATCCAATGTTGTTGACGTCTACGTCGAGTACCACCTAGCTCAAGAACCCTGCTTTCTCAAATTAAGATCGGGTTTATTTTGTCGAAGCAAACATGCCACCATATCACGACGAGGATTGAGGTGGAGGTTTTGGCCGGGTTAAATCTGAGGGGTTGATTTGGTTCATCCTTGAAGTACTTAAGGTGATGAGTTCAATTAATAGTAACCACCTACCTATGAATTAATTAATTTCCTACCAGTTTTTTTGGCATTCAAATGTTGTAGGTCAGGTAGTATGTTCCGTGACAATACTGAGGTACAGGAAAGTTGGTCTGGACAATCACAAATATAAAAAAAAAAAAAAAAAAAAAAATCTACTTCGTCTTTTTTATAAGGAGGAAAATTTATTGGATATGAATATAAGTTGAGTCCGAATAATGGAGATGTGATTAAGAAATTGTGTATTTGAATTGAATATTAGCAAACAAACTATTTCCACTAAGTTTCAATCCTAATCTTATTGGGATTCCAAAACTTTAATCTTAATCCTAATAGAATTATCCAATTAATTAAGTCTCTTTATTAAATCATTTAATTCCAAACTACACTCTCTAAATAATTAAGTGATCATTTTTTAGCAATGGATAACCAGTTGAACAACTTTCCATCTTCTTCAATTATTGTTGAGTTTGCACAATTTGATAATTTGTCATTTAATTTAACATCAATGAAAATTTAATATAGTGGTTTTGACATTTGGTATCCAATGTCTTGATTATAATCTAGCACCACTTTGATATAAGTTGAGATGTCTCAAGTTCATCGATCGTAAATAATTTAGGCCCGGTTTGATAATCATTTTGTATTTTGTTTTTAAAACACAAATAAGAGGTAGACATCAAAATCATGAAAATTAATGAAGAAGTGGTAATTGTAGACTTAAATTTTAAAAACAAAAAACAAAAAGCCGAAATGATTATCAAACAGGGCCTTAATATCCTAGTTAAAAAAAAAAAAAATTGTAACCCATTCAACAATAATAATAAAAAAAAAACTTAGAGACCAATATGGAATAAGAGAAAAACAACCATAAGAAAAAATAAAATCATGTAATTTTATTGATATCAATTCAGAACTTGAATAGATATCGACAATGACCAAGAAAGCCAAAGAAACATAAGGTTCCAAAAACATCAATAATTCAGTGTGAGCAATTTTTATTATATATGAGAATGAACTAACTCAAATTAATCAACACCACAAATATTGAGATTTGATGAAAGATGGAAGTTAAACCAATTGAGATAATACACACTTGTTCGGTGTTAATCCAATTCAACACCAGCGTTTTTG
>JBBMEG010000004.1:2839122-2851201 GCA_037832605.1 Cyclanthera cordifolia
TATATATATATCTTTGTTGTACTCGAGAAATGGGATGTACTTCAATGGGATAACACGCTCGACACACCCATTGATGATTTTCGTCATCCAAAGAGGGTTACGGTCGAAATAAGGTGGATCGTGAGATTTATCTTCATCATTAAACACACTCCCTCATCTGTTTTTGTACTTTATATATCTTATTTATTTGCTTATTGCTAATCTGTGTATCAACATCCACCTCGTTTCTCTTATTTTACCTTTCTTGTTTCGATAGGTTTATGTATCACTTTCACAAATCAATTAAATTGTTTTTGTTTTACTAAATACTTTTAACTTGTTCTTGATGTTTGTTTGTAACTTTTCACATATCAATGAAAAGCTTGTTTTTAAATTCAAGAGAAATAATATTTTCTATTCAGGCTTCTTTACCATGCCTCAATTGGTCAGCAGAATTGGGGTGATTGGTGTCACTGTGATGGCTGTGCTATCTGGCTTTGGAGCTGTAAATTTGCCTTACAGTTATTTGTCTCTCTTCATCAGGTACCTGTTACTTGTTCTTTATGACATAACAGTTGCTTTATTTCTGTTCACGTTGAGTGGTGTTTTGTATATAATTATTCTCATGTGTCACCACCTAAAATATTGCAAGTTTAAGCATGAAAGCTTTGTGGCTAGATGTATTCATTTTTTATTTTCATGGGTGTTCGAGCCAGTGCATCTTGGTCCTCAACTAATCTCACGAGACGTCCACCTGACCGTACTTCATTTGGGTATAAAAAAAATTAGTTGAAAATAAATTCTTAGATACGTGACCTCCATACATTTAACCCATAATTTTATTCGTTCCCATAGGCCCTTTTGACCACAGGTCAACTTATGATGATTGATGTTATTTATTTTGAGATGAGAGGTTTTAAGTTTAATGGGGGTTGGTTGGTATAATTAAATTTTCTCTAACTTATAAGCTTAAGTTTTTGGGTAGATTGATGATTTAACATATTCAACATGGTATCAAAGTAGAAGATTTTGAGTTCAAATTCCTTTCAAGTCGTTTCTTCCCCAATAAATTTGAGTTCCACGTGTAGGACATTTCTCAAATTTGTAAGCCCACAAGTGATGGTTGTTTTGGTTGATATAATTAAATTTACCCCAACCATAAGGGTAAGTTTTTGGGTTGTTTGGCGATTTAACATAATTCAACAATGGAAATGATGAATAATCCTTCGTTAGTTTGTTCAATTGAAGTTGGAGAAGATGAACTTAGTATTGTAGCACTTCGAGTGAAACTTTAATTTGCCTTATTCCCAAGAAGGAAAAAGATCATGGATGGTCAAGCACTTTAGACCTATTAGTTTGACGACCAATTTACATAAGATTTGGTGTTGCATTCTTTGGGGATGAGGAAGATTTGGATCACGGTTCTTTGGTGGTGCGAGACGATATTGTTGGCTTGCAATAGGATTCTTGCAAAGTTCCATCTTTTCTTTGCTAGGCAGAGGGATTGCTGGTAGATCATTGTTGAGTGCTTTGTTCATGTAGTTAGTTTATGGTCTTCCTTTTATTTGGCTTGTTTATTGTATGCCTTTATATTTTCTTTCATTTTTCTATGGAAGCTCGTATTCTCTTTTTAATAAAGTCTAGCATGATGTTGTTTTAGTTTTTTATTCAAATTAGCACTAAGTTCATAATTGAGGCTAGAGTTTTTCGTTTCTCATTGTGTATGTGGTTATTTTATAATTCTCAGAGAGATTGAGGAAACAGAAATAAAGGGCTTGGAAAGACAACTAATGCAATCCATCGAAACTTGTATTTCAAAGAAAAAGAAAATTACTCTTTCACAGATGGAGATGGAACGGGTTCTTGGCTCAGAGGAGGTAATTTAGTATTATTCATTCTATTGCCTGTTTGTCTTAGTTTATGATATTAAGGTATTACTATTTATTTTTCATGCTTAATATTTAATTTCGTCTCTAATGTAATGCCATTTTTCAATTTTACCCTACAAGTTTTAGGTCGAGTAGCTTTTCTAGTTCTTATTAATTAAAAAAATGATGGTGTGAAAGTTCATTCTTCTTTATTTGAATGAATTTGAATGAGGTGGTTAGATCTCTACATAACAATATTTTTGTAATTATTCGCCAGATTTTACCTTTTGGATGAAAGGCCTTTTTCTAATAGTTTGGCTTGTATCTTTTGTTGGGTTTCTTTTTTATTATTTTATTATTTTTTAGTTTCTATTTTTTAAAATCATGTTTCTGGAGGAAAGTTACAATTCCAAAATCGTCATTAGCATTTTAATTTGGTCCATTTTTTACCTTAGTAATCTATTTCGAGTTGGGTTAATGTTTGCATGTGAAAGTATGTGAAGTGGCAGATGTTCACTTTTTGGATGTGTCCAACTCACTATAATAAAGCTCAAGATATTTCCAACTCAGTTTGTAAAATGTAATTTGTTGTCACATTGTTAGTTATAACACCATTAATGAATTTGCATGCTTATTGGGACTTTAAGAACTTTGAAAAAAAAAAACTGGACACATACAAGTTTTTGATATTTACTAGCATCGCCAAATCTTAACGGATGAATGTTGCAGAATTCCAAGTCTAGATCTTTCTTTAAACGGCTAGTTGGTACTGTTGTTCGATCAGTACATGAGGACCAAAAGGAGCAAGGTTAGTTGTTTTATTTTGTTTTTATTCATCCTTTTATAATTACTTTTTTCCTTCTCTTTCTTTCAGTTTTGCTTTCTATTCCCAAATTGTTTGTGAAATAGTTATTGAGATGGGGAATAGTCGTCTTGATTATTATTCATGAGACAATGTTTATATATATGCACATACACACAAGAGGAAGCCCTAATGCTAATGGACCTCATAATACAAATACATGATTTTATATACATAATTAAGACTAATACTTCCCTCAAGCTAGAGCGAATATGTCTGTCATGCTCAGCTTATTGCAAAGATGATTTGTTCTTGATGTATTTAGAGTCTTTGTAAGTATATCAACTAATTGTTCTCCAGTCTTCCCATATCTTGTCGAAATCAACCCTTCTTGTATTTTCTTGCTCTTTCACGATTGTAGGTTTCCTCCCTAGAACACACAATATCTAGATGTAGACCTTCTGTCTTCTTTTGATCTTGCCCAGTCAGCATCTGTGTAGCATTTCATTCATCTCAAAAACCAATTGGCAATGAGAGGAGTAACCCACCTTTTCTTATAAATGCTTGGAGGACTCTCCACTTTTCCAATGTGGGATAATGAGATCCTCAACACGCCCTCTCAAGATGGTGCCTCTTTTGGGTTCATCAATCTTGAATTAGATCTCAATTTCATTTTTATTGGACCAAATACCCGTTTGGGTTTATGGGCCCTGATACCATATTAGAAAGTGTGGACATCCATCTCAAAACCAATTGACAATAAGAGGAGAAGCTCACCTTTTCTTATAAATGCTTGGATGACTCTTCACTTTTTCAATGTGGGATAATGAGATCCTGAATCCATTTAATATTCATATGACCATGACTTTCATATAATATTCCTCGACCCGATGCAACTTTCAAATAACTCAAGATCTGTTTCGGGGCCATCCAATAACTCAACTATCAAAGAAACATGTACATCAAAATTTAAAATATAATAATGCTTTTTAAAAATATTAAGTTTTATCTTTTAAAATATTATTATATTAATTACATAGTCTTCAATATTTTCAAATAAAAAAAGATGAATGGTCATATGAAATAGTACAAAAGTAAAAAGCATTAAATGACATGTCACTTCCAATCTTATTTTTATTATCTCGTTACAAATCTAAATTTTTTAAAAGAGAATTATTTTAAAATATAAAGAACCATTTCTCTCTTTTAATCCGAGCTTCTTGTTCCTCTTTTATGTTTTGTTCTCTCTCCTATATTTTTTTAGTCGATTCTTCTCTTCTACTTCAAATTTTCTTCAACGTATCTCAGCTCACATTTAGGCGCTCGCCTTCATCGACATGAAATGAACTCCAGGCGACATTCAGGTGTGGCGAGGCGAGCGCTTCAATAAAGTTGCTTGCCTCGATTGTGTTCAAAGCGAGGTCTCCCCAGATTGCATCATCTCTTGCCATAGGCAAACGACTGGGTGCACCTCGAAAACACTGTTAATAGGTGAAATCGAATAGTTCGACTCCAATCGAGATAAGTTTAACCGTTTAACTTTTTCTCTGTAATTTTCATTGAGACACCTCACTTGTGTGCTTTGTTTCAGCCATAGATGAACAACTTAAACAAAATAGAACAACAAATAGTGACTATTCTTGAATAAAATTAGATATGGAATAAGTGCTAAAACAATCCTCAATGTCAAACTTCAGACGAAAAAAGTGTTGAAACCAAAAGACCAAAGTGATAAGCGGGTAGCACTCGTTGTCACAAACAAAACTCCAAAAACAGCTTGTCGAACAAAGCTCTAACCCGCTCTTGCAAATTGTGGCAATAAATTACCCTTCTTGGCTGTGCGGGCTACTCGCAAGTTCGTTCAGGCTGAAACTCTGATATCTTTTAGATTGGCTTATGGGCTTTTGGGATCCGTCGGTTGTGTCGACCAACTGTAGTAGTGGTGATGCAATTTTGATGATTTCCTACAACGACCTCTTCTGTCGAAATAACCCTAAAAAAAACTTTAACCATGCTCTGATACCATGAAATAGTAATTGAGACGAGAAATAATCGTCTTGATTATTATTCATGAGGCAATGTCTATATATACAAGAGATAACCTTAATGCTAATGGGCTAAGGGCCTCATAATTCAAATATATTTTATTTATATAATTAATTCTAACAGTTTGTTTCATCTTTCAATTTTGGGCAGCTTGTTGTTGTTGTTTTTTGTTGTTTTTTTCTAGCTATTGTTCATTCAAGGGATTTTTAATTTGAACACATAAAAAAGGACGTGAACAAAGTGTCATGGTTTTCAGTAATTTGTTCATTTTCCCAATGTAGTATATGATTTATACTTGTAGTTTTAGTCTCACTTTTTTCATTTTACCTTTGTTCTTTCTTTTATTTTTGGCAACTTTCCGGGATCTATGAAGATATAAGGAACATGGAAGCAGAAGTACAAGCTTTGGAGGAGCTATCAAAGCAGCTATTCCTGGAAATCTACGAACTTCGTCAAGCTAAGGTTTGTGCTGTAGTGTTGCACGAATGTAGAAATTTCTAGCATAATTGCTATGTTACTATTTCCATCTCCATTTATAAGTGCCCAAGTGTGCTTTTGAATTTCTGTTTGGCTTGTAGACTAGAAAGAGGTTTTCCTTTTCCTTCAATTTGACGAGTTTAGCTTTCAAGTTCCCTGGATTCAGTAGTTATCGAATTATTGAATTACTAGCAATGTTGATCAGCTTTGTACTAAATATTAGCAATGTTTTTCAAACCATTTACTGATTCATATATTTCTCAGTACAGCATTTTCTACATGAGAAACTGCTTCACAGTTTTTTTGACTTGGCAGGAAGCGGCAACTTATTCGCGTACCTGGAGAGGTCACATGCAAAATCTACTCGGCTATGCATGTTCAGTCTACTGTGTATATAAAATGATTAAGGTTTGTTAATCTGCTATTTTTCATTTTTCCTTTGTAAGTAAATATGATTGGTCTCTTGTTCAAAATTTCTGATGAACATTTGCGCGATAATGTAGATATTTAAAACCAAGCCAAAAAGTCGGTTCCATATTAAATTGATGTCACGAAGAAGTCAATGTGACAAAATTTCCTGATTCATTCTCTCGTTAGTTTTTTCTTAATTCAACTATTTGTGGGTGGGAGGTTTCGAACCTGTAATGTTAGGTTGTATTTGATGCTGCTGGACTATGCTCCTTTTGACTCGTTAAATAGCTAATTAGTTATTAGTTAATGACTTCTAGTTAGTCATTTCCATTTCTCTTTTTTGCAGCTACCATGATTGACCTTATGATTTTAGATTCGGGCATAATTTGTGCTTCTAGCTGAGGTTGCAGCTCTTACTAACTAATCCTCAAGCCAACAGTAACACGAAAAGGAATAAGAAAGTACAGTTCCTGTACTCAACTCTCGTTTTAAGAAATTGGAATAACTCTACGTGCACTAACATAATTTCCTTTTTGATACTATACTCAATCCTGTTATATATATCATTTAAATATAGGTCTTTTATTGTTATTAGCTTATCGCTTGTTGCTTTCGAAGTAATTTTTAACAACTCCAAGTCGTTTCTCTCAGATTTCTAGTATAACATATCAACATCAAGGTATCTGACTCATTTGTTTTTTCTTTTGCAGTCTTTGCAAAGTGTTGTTTTCAAGGAGGTATTGTTATAGTTCTCTAAATTTCAAAGTAAAATTTTCATGTAATGCCCTACGGGATTCCAACATTTTTAGAGTTAGAACCATGTTTTACAATGTTCAATTCATATTCTATCTACTTGATCTCTTACATACTTACCAATATTCAAATATATAGGCTGGTTCAGTTGATCCTGTGACGAGAACAATTAGCATATTCTTTCAATTCTTTGACATCGGGATCAATGCGGCATTATTGTCTCAGGTAGTTTTTTACTGCTGTTTATTGCCTGTTAGCTTCTCCCCAACCAAAATAATGTACGGTTCTAACCTTATCGGAATAATCAACTTTTATCAAGATGTCTATATTCAATCATTCATAATGTTTGTTCAAAGTTTCAAATATCATTGGCAATTTGGCAAAACCCAAGGGCCAAGTCATCTTCCACTGACAATCTCAATGAGAAAACCATTGACTGTTCACTTTTTCTATTCATCCCCAGACATTTAGTCTTATGTCTTTGCTTGCTCTGTCTTTATTTCTTTAATTGAATGGAGGTTTTCGAGGTGTGATTTCTCTATTGGTACGATACCATTATTGAAAGATGGAATTCAAATTCTTATTCAATAATGAATCCAATTTTGGGTTTAAAAAAAATACTATTATTAATTAAATATAAATATAATCCACACTCCCCCTCAAGTTGGACTACATATAGAATTCAAGCCATGCTTGGAGTTAATTTAGTTCAACTATGTTGTTGTCGACCTTCTCAGATAAGAACTGACGATCTATCTCTATGTGCTTCATTCTATCATTTACGCGAGATTCTTTGTTGGCTTGACTGTTACGAAGTATTTGAATGAACTTTGAGTTTCTATCTTAGTTCCTTCAAAAGCTTTTCAATTCACATTTCTTCATAGAATCCCAAAGCCAGTGCTCGATATTTAGCTTTTGCACTACTTTATACAACTGTATGCTTTTTGCTTCTCCAAGTGTCTAAGTTTCCCTAAACATATGACAATGTAGATCTTTCTATTAGTTAACTCTGCTTCCCAACTAGCACCAATATAAAGTTCTTCCATTCGATTTGATGATTTGTTAAACAATAACTCATGACCTGGAGTGCCTTTGAACTATCTCAAAATCCTATTAATCTAAGATGATAATCATTTGGACCATTCGTGAATTGGCTAACAATGCCAACTGAGTACAAAATATTAGACTTTGTATGATAGATCAACTTTTTAGTACATACCTTTGTTTACTGTAATAACCTCTTCATTTTGAGGTTGGACTATACTTAGTTCCATGGGTGTTTCGGAAAGTCTACATCTAAGATTTCTTGTCTCCTTTAGCAATTGTAACAATCATGTCTAGGAAGTTGTCGAAAGATCTTGTAACATCTCTAAAGAGCCAGTTATTCCTTTTAAAAGTGCACGAGAAAAAGAAACCCATCAAACTTCTCTCTTCCATCAAAACCTCAGAAGTGCACGGGGGCAATTGATGAGCTTTTCCTTGTCTGGTCTTTTTTGTTTTAAGGCAACTTTTATGTCAGGCTGAAGCTTGTGCTATTTTTCCGGACTTTGAATGAAAGAAACAACATGATTTTCAAAGGGGGCAAGTGTTTTTGGCGATATTTATACCCTTAGATTTACATTTCTCTTTGGGCCTTGATTTCTAGATGCTTCTTTGTAAATTTTTGCTTGGTCCTATTTTCTTGACTGGAGCCAGTTTTTGGGGTCTTTTATTTGTTGTATGTTCTTGTATTCTTCTCTCAATGATAGTAAAGTATTTCATCAAAAAATAATAATAATAATAAAGAAATAAAAATTCAGATATATAGAAAATAAATAGTTCAATGAACATTTTTTTGTAGTTTCTACTTTTTAAACATATAATATATATAAGAAATTTGTTGTTTCTGCTCACCTTGCTTTTTGTGACATTTCTTTCTATTTCTTTTGTAGTATATATCCCTACTGTTTATCGGCATGTTGGTCGTAATATCTGTACGAGGTTTCTTGACCAATCTGATGAAGGTATAATCTCTTGGCCTTCATTTTAATGACTTGTTTTTAGTGATTATTAGAATTCACATTTTCCTTTGTGTTATTCTTTATGCCACTGATGCAAATTAACTGAGTATTGTTCCAACATTATGTTGCTGCTTCCTTATTTTGCCAAAGGAACATATGTTGCAAAAGTAAGTTGAGGGCATTTTCTTTTGTAAGTTGTACACATAATGGCTACATTCACATAATTTAGATCTGAGTGTACGTTTTCAAATGGGATCTGAGTGTACATTCTTTTTTCCATTCTGGGTGTCTGTATGTCTAAGTGCAACCGTTAGCTCTTTTTTTTTTTTCCTTGAACATGATGCAATAACTTGGCTAGTTAATTTTCTATTTGTAATCTTATTGTTTGAGATACCAGCTTACTCTTTTTTTGCTGCCATAGTTCTTTTTTGCAGTTTCTAGAGTCGGGAGTGGATCTTCGAGCAATGTTGTTCTTTTTCTCTCTGAAATTATGGGAATGTATTTTGTCTCCTCTATCCTTTTGATTAGAAAAAGTCTGGCAACAGAATACAGGTATGAAATTATTGTTTACGTTCAAGTTGGTTTTAGGTCATTGTATCATGTGTTTTTGTGGATGAGGAACACTTGATCATGTGGTTTTTGGTTACTGTATCCAATTTTATCAAGAATTGGGATATGAAATTGGTAAAAACAATTTTGAGAAAATGGGAAATGGTATCCCTCAGTCTCTCTCTCTCTCACCTAAAATCGCTCCTCTCTCTCTATAAAACCTAAGCGGTGCGATTTTCCCCTTCGACGCAAATTCATTGTTACCGGAGGGGATAGTAGCTTTTTCTTCCGATGTCAATCTCTCACCGAACTTCTTCTCCTCCCTCCAAGCTCGATTTTTTCGAGCTATTCATCTTCTCATTTCTCCATTGATGGACTCGAACCTCACCAGCACACAAGATCTCTCATCCTACTACGACTTGCGACACCCTCTACAGAGCTCTTCTTCTTTCACTTCAGCAAGCCTAGTAATGTCTTCTTTCTTTTAGACGAGCAAGCACTATAGCTTTTCCTTCCTCCGTCAATCAGAATGGCTCTAGGTTCTACCATTGATTGGACGACACAATGCTCAGATATTGTTTCTCCTTCCTCCTTTCGTCTAACAGATTGGCCCCTATTTCGACCATTGACCAGATGATACCGGGCACCAATCGATCCAACTCCATCATATCGACCAGTCTTGCAATTGGACGATACCTCTCTTGCTTGGACTACCGGTGATACCTCTCTTGCTTGGACTACCGGTGATGGGCCATACATCTTTCGTCTCTCCCTATATTCACCTAGTGAACAGATGGAGAGACTTAGTGTGCTTGAAGAGGAGAAACCCTTATTTTGGTATTTTCTCCAAAGTCGGTGCGACATCGATCGGTTCCTCAAAAACTTTTCGGTTCATAACCCGAGTCGTTGCTTCGTAGTCATTTTTCTTGTCTTATTGTAATTAAGGATAGGCTTGCTTCTTCTTCCTCCTAATCTCCTTTGAAGTGGCTTTCATGGCCTTCTCTTTTCCCTTTCTAACTCTTTCATATTATCAATGAAATGGTTTTCGTTTCCTATAAAAAAAACCGATATGGAATGTAATTTCATTCTCGATGCATGTGGAGTCACTTCATATGAGAAAAAAAAAATGTTTTCACTTGTGAGTTGAGCTAGAAATATAATTTTCTGGAGTTGTATGGGTAGGCCTCTGCCTCATTGTTAAAGACAATCTAAAAAAAGAATGGCAATTATCATGTATAGGCCTATTGGCAAGAGGGCCTTTGAGAACTACAGTTATCATGTATAGGCCTATTGGCAAGAGAGCCTTTGAGAACTAAGTAGTGATGAGTTTAATTTAAGGTGATCACTTAGAGAATGAATTTTCTATAGATTTCTTTGACAACCAAATGTAGTAGGGTCAGGTGATTGTTCTGTGAGAATAGTCGATGTGTACGTAAGCTAATTCAGACACTCGCGATTATAAAAAAAAAAAAAAAGTGAAAAGAATGTTATTAATCACCTGCTTTAATGCTAATTGGAGATTTTTTGTGTAATCTATTTGCCTCCCCCCTTTGATGAATAGCCGACAACATATATTGATCTGTTACTAATTGGCCTTTTCGAATCCCCACAGGTTGATCATAACGGATGTATTAGGGGGAGATATTCAGTTTGACTTTTATCACCGTTGGTTTGATGCGATCTTTGTGGCCAGTGCATTTCTTTCTCTTCTCTTGCTTTCTGCACATTATACATCACGGCAGGCTGACAAACACCCAATAGATTAACTCAAATAAGGTATGTACAGCAATATTGTTTTTTCATTTTTTTAGCAAAAACGAGTCTCAAGAGATTCAAACGGTAGAGTATGTGCAATAAAAGAAAGAACAAAGTAACAAAAGGAAAATAAAAGCATTCGAATGTTTTTATTTTGTTTTTTCATGGATATTCCACATGACCCTGCAACTTTTGGATATCAAGTAACTCGTAGAAAATTATTTAAGCATTCCAATTTAAACAAATTTCTTGCAAAGAAAAATAAATGAAAGATTTATTAGAAAGAGAGCACCAGAGATGAGCTTTGAGATGGGTCGACTCCAAACGACCTAACCAACTGTGATATTTATCTTCAAAGATCCTTTTATTTTCTAACCATAGCTATGAAACCAATAATTTAACACTGAGTTTCAGTGAAAAAACATATGTATCTTTGATACCAAAGAAGATGGATGTTTGCTTTGTAGCTGACTACCAATTCATTAGTCTCACAACCAGTCGAAATAAGACTGGTTGAATTAAGTTAAACTACCCATTAACTCAAAATTTGAAGCTAATGGGCTACGAAAGTTTAAATATATCAACCAATACACTCCTTCATTTATGAACAATGTTTTAGAAAGCCCAAGGTGCAATGACCCTCTGGAGCTTGAGGCGTAAGGCTCACTATATAAAAAGATATTAAAAAAAAAAAAAAATATATATATATATATATATAGGAATACATGCACAATCAAAACACTTTTCACGAAGAAAATTAAAGTTTTAATCAAGATACTATACAAAACAAGCATAAGATTCAAATATTAACCCTCATTTCATGGGAAGAAATGAAGTTTAATTGAGGAAAATATATAAAACATACATAAACTCAACTATAAGCCTTCATTTCATAGAAAGAAATGAAGTTTGAATAAAAAATGATATAAACACACATAAGTAATTCAAGACATTTTGATACCTTAAAAAACTTATCTCACGCTACAAATGACCTAGGTGCGCCTTAGGGCTTCAAGCTAGGCGCCAAAAGGTGCGCGCCTCGCCTTATAAGTTGCGCCTTGCGTCTTTCAAAACATTGCTTATAAGCTTAGAAATTTGAGAAATGTCTTACAAGTGGAATTCAATTTTAATTGAGGAGGAAACGACTTGACATGAACTCGAATTCGGGGCCTCCTGCTCTAATACCATATTGAATTAGGTTAAACCACCAATCAATCCAAAATTTTAAGTTAATAGGTATGGGTAAGTTTAAATATATCAACCAACAAGATTATTGCTCTTATTCTCTTGGAGCGTCTTAAAAGAGTTCTCCCTTCCATCATGACTGAGTCACTGACTACTAGACAACCTTTTTGGAAGGCTATCTGTTGGAGATTGTTGGAATACTCACCTTGTGGCAAATGTCCCACATTGGTAAGGTGGAGGTTCTTCAACATATA
>JBBMEG010000004.1:2857910-2879004 GCA_037832605.1 Cyclanthera cordifolia
TTAAAATGATAAGATTAAATTGTTTGATCAAATTAGCATGCACTCCAATAACACGATGTCATTTTCAAAAATAAAAATTTACAAGGTCACAAATTTGAATCTACCCCTTCATTATTGTAATCGCAATAATAAGAAAAATTAATTTCATGACCTATTTAAGATATGTTTGGTGGGGTGGGAAAGATTGAGAAAGATACAAATCTGTTCTCATGATTTGACTTATTAATTTCAATCACATCAATCATTAATTTATTTATATTTTTCTTAATTTATCTCTTTTTTTTTCTTCTCATACCTTCGATTGATTTTCATTCCTACTGTTGCCAAACATGTCATTAGTCATAAAATGTTGGAATTAAAATTATGAATGGATTAATTTGAAAATAAAAATAAAAATAAATGGATGATGGCATTTTTATTTTTTGAATTAAACATGGGCGATGAAATTTGGCTTTTTTTTTTTTTTTTTGAGTAAAATTTGACCTTCTTGAATTAACTTTTAATTTATTCATAAATGCAGAGATTTATAATCGCCTTTAAATTGAATGCCTGCCTTTCTTTTTCCTCATTTTCTCGGGAAAATATAGGCGAGAAAATTCTAGAGAAGAGAGAGAAAAGGGCAAAAAGAGCTACAGTTCAATTGGATTTTTATTTTTTTTTCTCAAATTTAAAACTCGAATGAGAGGATGAAAATTACAGAGAATTAAAATTAATACTCGTTTCGCTAGGTGATATTTAATTTTAATCTTCTCTTTTGGTTTCACTATTAGTTTACCAGATCCTCAAGCAGCTCTCGCTCGTCTGAGTTGTTTGATTTGTGTATTGTAATTCTTCAATTGCCATTTGTATTCAGTATAATTTTTCATAAACCTAGTCCAGAATTTCTTCAATTAGAGTTCTGAAGAAGGGGACTGAGTTGTTTGGCTTTGATTGGCTGTGAAATTGTTATCATCGGCTGCTACGGGAGCGAGTTATTCGGAGGCTGGCCGATCGTGTTGGTGATGGCGACGAAGAGGAAGGAACGGGCTGTGGACAGGCTCTATGATGGTGAGGAGGCGGTTTCTGAGCCGAAGGCATGTAATAGCTTTCAATTTAGCTTTCAATTTAGGGTTCACTTTTGGTTTTCTTGATTCGGGTTGCTTTGATTCTTGTTCTGTTTGGGAGATTAGTTGAATTTGTGTTTGATCCTTTTTGTGTTTCATTTTCTTTAGAACGGATTGGTTGCTTGTTTTCTTTAATTTGTTCGATTATATTCTGTCTGTGTACCATGTGATTAGTTTTTTTAGTGTGTGTGTGTGTTTTCAGAATTAGGGTTATTTTTGCCATTCGGAATATCTTTGTATCCGCTGGAGATTTTGGCGTTGTATAATTCTTTTGTTGGTGCTTTTAAGAGATGTTAATACTTGTTTTTACTGGTGGTACGGGGAATGGCGTCGATTCAAGTTTCTATACCTTTTTTATTTTTTAGGTTTTCCTCTGATTGTTTAAGGATGATTATTGATGTCGATTGTGCTTGCTTTTTAGATCACACCAGTTCTAAGACGAAGATGTCGGACAGGTGGTTCTATCGAGGAGACTGACAATGAAATTCAGAGGAATATGGTGAGATAACCAAATTTGGCGTTTCTTGGTTCGTAATTAATATAAATTTCTTTTTCTGGTGTATATCTTAATCTTTTACAGCATAGTAAATAATGGATCTTTTAGTTTCTTTATTTATTATAAAACAATTATTTGGTGTTCTTTATTGTGTAAAATGTCGAACATTTCCAACGGTGTTGAATATTAACAGTTTATAGACGTTAATATTATATCATAGCTCTAAACACATTTTGGATACTTAATTCCTTGGTTCACGGGATTTTGGTGTGCGTTATTATATTGATTTTCACTTCCCATTCTAGCCGTAATGTGGAAGGTTGATCGAATGTATATTTGTTTAGTTTAGCAGTTGTTAGAAGAAAATGAAAGAAAACGAGTACATTCTATTTATTGCTAATCTTACTTCATCTCTTTAGGCATCACCACAATCAAGTAAAAACTTAACCAACTGCTTCATGAATCAGATAGTTCACATGAGAGGCGAGTCTGGAACCTGTAATGTGTGCTCTGCTCCTTGTTCATCTTGTATGCATCTTAAAAGAGCTCGTACGGGTTCTAAAGCTGAAGAATTTTCTGATGAAACCAGTCATGTAAAGGCTACAAGTCAGTATTCTGCTAATGATGTGAACGCTATATCCTCCTTAAAGAGTAGAGCATGTGAAAGCTCACTTCTTAGTGTTAACTCTAGTCATGATTCGTTTTCTGAAAATGCTGATAGTAAGGCAACATTAAGGTCATCTGATGTGGCAGATTTTGCAGTAGACAGTGACATAGGTAAAAAATTATGTAGTGGAATTGTTGCGGAGAGACCTATTGCTACTTTGTCATCCATTCAAACTCTTTCGGTGAAGAATGAAAGAATCAAGGTTGCAGAGGGCCATGATGACAACATTTCATGCATTAGTGGATCTAGTAATGCAAATGTCGGAGTTGTTTCTCACCAGAAGATTATGAGCAATAAAAATTTATTGTGTGGTTCTGCTTCTGTGGGTAGTTTATGTCAAGAAAGATCTGATAAGGTAGTATTTTCCTCCAAGTTAGCTTTTTCAGAGATTCCTGCTTCTAAAGATGTTCACAACAGCTCTTCGGAGGCACATGCTCTGTACTCTTTTTCTCCATATGGTAAAGCATTTCCTGGGACGGGTTTTGAACAGAATCGATTCACTTGTGTTGAGGGAGAACCATTAGAATCATCTATTATACATACTGACTCTTTGGCCAAAGAAGCCGCTACTGCTACACCTCATGGGGAGAAATCTGTTACCAACACATGCTATGAGGTTGATGATGATTTCAAGTTTTCTTCACAAATTTATCCGAAGTCAGAAGAAGAGGTTCGTGATCATAGTAGAGAGCATTTTGATGGAGACGCAAAAAGTAAGTATGAAGATGAGCAAGATGAAAATTTCAAGGATTTGTCTGGATCATCTGATGTGAAGGAACCACCACATTTGCAATCTGGATCTGAGAACGATGAATCAGATATTGTAGAACATGATGTGAGTTGGATTGAAATTTTTTATATTTAAGTAGTCCCTTTAACTACTCTTTGAAACTTGCAACTCTACAATTCTTTCCCTATTACCTTTCACCTATTTTAGTCTTTTGTTGATTGGTTCATATCACAATGTTTGGGTTAGTTGGTAGTTAATGTTTTTCATGTAGTAAATGGTTCCTAGCATTGCAGTTTATGGGAGCAGGTAGGATAGGATTCTGGATCAAGTCTTTTGAGTTGAAATATACATTGAGAAATTGGATAGTACACTGTTGTGATTAATTTTGTTTAGTTTCTGTCTGAATTACCATTACTCTTGGATTGCTTTTTCTCTGGGTCTTGCCTTGGAAGTTAATTGGTGACACCATATAAGTAAGATTCAATGGGTTTAGTGTCTTAGTTGACGCCGTGGCTCATGTGACCATGCCTCTAACTTATTAGGCTAGATTCCTTCCTGGAAAGGCTGCTTGCGCAGGTGCTTTTATAAGTCCCTCTCACATTTTTTCTTACCATTGTTTCGTGTATCTTTTCTTTTATAGGAAACAAAAACTTTTCATTGATATATGAAAAATTACAAAAGGTCAATCAAAACCATTACAACAAATGAAACCAATTTGTGGTTAAGAAAGATGAATCATAACTACAAAAAGTGGGAGCCGATGGCTCCACTATAACCCTGTATGAATGGTAGATTTGATGAGTGCATGGAGGGAGCGTTGCGAATCAGTGAAAATCCTGTTGTTTTGATTAGTCCCCCAAGTCCAAAAAAAGGCATATGCAAAGTTCAACCAAAGAGTTTCTTTTGTGCCTTTGAAAGGGTGTTCATTTATAACACGCTGTTAAAGGGTGCTCATTATTTCGAGTATCATTGAGAACTCCGTTTTGCTGCATTAATTTATTTATTATCTCTTCCCGAAGTTTTGTAGTTTGATTTTGAACTGTGTTCAATACTTCCATTGGGAATCAGGTCAAAGTTTGTGATATTTGTGGTGATGCTGGTCGTGAGGATTTGCTTGCTATATGTAGTCGGTGCACTGATGGGGCAGAACACACGTAAGGATGTGACCTTTTCATTTAAAGTTACTTTTGTATTGTTACTTGCTGTTACACTTGATTACTAAATATCAAGTGTACTAATGAGTTTCTTATATCAGCTATTGTATGCGAGAAAGGCTTGATAAAGTTCCTGAAGGTGACTGGCTGTGTGAGGAATGCATGTCAGCGGAAGATAATGAAAACCAGAAGCAAGGTGACCTTGAAATTTATGTTTATGAAACTGTAATTGCTAAGAGAAAGGAACATTGAATTTACATGTCTTGGGAGCATATTATGATCTTATTGTGCAATTGACTTTCAGATGTTGAAGGGAAAGGCTACGTTGTCTATAAAAAAACAGATGAATGGAGAAGGAAAAATACCATTCGTCCAAGAACCCAAGTTTGTGGTAAGAGAAATGCTGAAAATTAGATGTCAATTTTATGGTCATTCTTATTTACAACTTTTAATTTTATTGCCACACTGAATTCTTAGATGCTGAGAGAAAAAGAGTTAGCAGAGATAGCTCAAGTATGAGAAATTTTGGCAAGAAGAATGTGGAAAATGTTGATGTTTCTATATCTGCAAAAAGGCAGGTCCTTGAAACTAACAAATGCTCATCCAAAGCATCTAGTCCTGGCAGGAGTATTGGATTTTCCCGTAATAATTCATCGAAAAGCTTAGATAAAGGGAAATTGATACTTTCACAACAAAAGTGTTTGGTTGACCAATGCAGTAGTGTTGGTTCAGAAATGGCTTGCTCACCATCTGATGCTTCAAGACTTCAGACACTCAGGGGTAATTAAGCAACCTTATATGGTCCTTTTTTAATTACTTTTTTTTTTCACCTCATGTTTGTGCAGATTGTTTATTGTTTATGCATTTGCTTATATCTCTAAACATACAGGTACACTTTTAAAGTCTAATTCATTCAACACCTTAAATTCCAAACCAAAGGTCAAACTTGTAGATGAGTTTATGCCCCAAAAGGCGAGAGGGGCTAGGGAACATACCTTCCTTGAAGTCAAGGGTGGGCCTGCCAGAGCTTTTGGAAAATCTCAATCATTCAAAACTCCGAGTTCTGGCCGTATAGGCATGGGTGAATCAAAAGTTAAAATGCTACCGTCTAAATTTCCTCATGGCAAGGATCACAAGGGTATAAAACAAGGGAAGGACAGGAACTTATTAGATAGGAAAAATCCACATAAAGTAGATCGATTCCGGATTAGTTCAGTAACAAGTTCTGCAGTTTCAACATCAAAGGTTGATCAAAAGCTCTCAGTGCATGGTGAAACAAATTTCGTATCATCTGTAAGCAACAGTCGAGATAAAAAAGTTATACTATCTGATGGCATCTCAAATACTCACCCCAAGTTGAGAAGCAGTTTAGTTCATAAGAGTGTAGATAATCCACTCAGTCCAGGTATGTCTGGATAGAATTATATCATATTTGCTTCTTTAGGCACGGTGCTATTACTCGCTAATTTCGGAGTTTTTCAAGTTCTTTATGCTGGTTGTTTGCTGATGTTAAGTTAACATTTTCATTTGTTTTTACAGTTAGAACTTCATCTACCAATGGAATATGCAGTTCTATTGATCAAAAGATGAATCATGTTAGCCCCAAGGAAGAACCATTATCCAGTTCCTTAACTGTTGAGAGACCATCTCATAATGATAATGGAAGGTCACGAGAAATGGTAGTACGAGATGAGAAGAATAGGGAGAGTCCTGCAAATCTACTGAGGCCGACAGTTGCTACTAGTCCAAGAAGTGGTCACAGTAAAAAATGTAAAGGAACTGAACATGCTACAGAATCTTGTATTAGTGGTAGCCTTTATGTTGCCGAGTGTATTACAAGTAGTTCTAGAGAGGAGACATGTGAGGGGAACAAGCTGAAAGCCGCAATACAAGCAGCATTGCTTAGAAGGCCTGAAATATATAAAAAGAGAAAATTTAGTGATCAATCTGATGAAACATCAAGCACAGTCGTGAATAGTGATATAGTGCATCAATATCAACTTCCATTTTCAAACAAGTCAAAAAATGAGATTTCTGCTGAAAGAACATACGAAGGGAAAACAATTGCCATTAGTTCTGCTAATAATTTCCCTAGGCAGCCTGCTGCAAGTCTTTCAAAGCCACCTGTCATGTTCAATCTTGATGCTCATGTTCCTTCAAATTTGGAGGGTACAGATTCAACTGTCATTACTGTTGAAAAGGCTAGGATGAATGAGTTGTCTGGTCATGGTTCAACAATTTCACTTTTGCTGAAGATGTCAGTTATTCCGGAGTATGAATATATATGGCAGTAAGATTCCCATTTGAGTTTTCTCATTGATTTTGGTTGATTTGTTGGGTCTTTTTTCCTTTTTTTTCAACAAGTAAATCATAATATGATATATTTCATCATTAAATGTGAGTTATTGAAAATGCCGTTTGTTGTTTTCTTGAAGGGGTGGCTTTGAGTTGCATAGAGGCGGGAAGCTTCCATATTTCTGTGATGGAATTCAAGCTCATCTGTCAACTTGCGCATCACCAAAAGTTTTTGAAGTGGCAAACAGACTTCCGCACAATGTTTCTTTGAAAGAAGTACCTCGCCTTAGCACATGGCCCTCCCAATTCCATGACTGTGGTGTTAAAGAAGATAATATTGCTCTTTACTTTTTTGCTAGAGATATTCACAGGTGTCACTTTCAACATTTTCCATATTCCTCAATCTTTCCATTGGCTTTCAATCAAGTCTCTGATCTTGTCTTTTTACTGTATTGCTTGCAATTCAGTTATGAGAGAAATTACAGAGGCCTATTGGATCATATGATCAAGAATGATTTAGCACTCAAAGGAAACCTGGATGGCGTGGAGCTCTTGATATTCTCTTCCAATCAGCTCCCTGAGAATTCACAACGTAAGAGTTTATTGGATCCTTTATCATTTCAAATTCATGGTTATTTATCAAACATGTCTTTGAAATTGTGTCAGATCGTCCCCAAGTTGATCCTTGTACATGATGTTTGAACATATCTAGAAAGGGGTTTTCTATTTAAGTAAGAGAGGAAACGTTTGTTTATTATTTGTGCGCAACATATGTTTTACTATTGCTTATGGTTGACAAATGTTTATCTAACATCTCATGCTGTGCCTTTTTTCTCTTATCGAGCCTTGTTTATGCCAGGTGGCCCAGGTTTAAACAGAAAGTAAGGATTTTAAGGTGTAGGCCTTTTTTTTGTCATTTTGCTAATTAAGAAAGACAGGAATTACTTAGGCTTGTATAAGCTTATTTTATAACGAAACCAGCTTTTGCTAAGATTGGGAACAGAAAAAGACGTTAGTGGATACAGTTGTCTTGGCAACAAGAAAATATCAAACTTTCCCTCTTTAAAATTTCTCTCTAAAAAGCTCTCTAAGAAACCCTAATTTTCTAAAGAAGAAACTATCAGTTTTTGACTCTCCTCACACGCCGATGCCGAAATGATTTGCATCAAGAAGTCAAAGTATAGAATATAGCATCGGTTGTATTATTAAGGGTGTGTTTGATGGAAGAGGAATGAGAATGAATCAATGATTATGAAGGGAATGAGAATTACGGGGAGAATAGTAAAGAGAATGATTATTTGTGTTTGGGTGAAGAGAATGATTATGGATTGAATGATTATTTGTGTTCGGGTGACGGGAATGCAAGTGAAAAATAGTTATAGAGAGAATAAAAAGTAGTTAGGGGAAGATTAAAAAGGAGTTAGAAGGAGAATAAAAAGGTGATTTTGAGGAAATGCATTTGGGGTAGAATGATTATTGGTGGCCCGAACACCAAGAACCATTCCCATTCTCCCCACTTCATCCCATGCCACAAACACACCCTAAATGAATGTAGTATAAATTACATCGTAGCTTAATAATTTTGTTTCTATTTTATAGTAATATAGCTTAACATCTTTATATCTAGAAAATCATCTTATTTATAAATCAGCTTAACTCCACCATTTGGAGCTTTTGGAATTTCATCCTATATGCCAGCAGCTCCCAAGTGACCCCACCCTTCTCCTTTCACTCTTTCTTGGTAACCACCCCTTCAAATTGAGAAGAAACACCCAGCCCTTTTGTTGTACTATTTAGCAAGAACGGAATAGAAGAGTTTTTCAAGACAAGGAGACAGTCTTCTCTGTTTTGAGTCTGTAGTTTTCATTTGTTATATCTTTGGTTAAACTTTCTTTTCTTTTCTATAATTAATGGCTATTCCCCTCTTCATTCGAATTGGAGAGAATTCTTTGTAACTTTCTATTCTAGGGGTTTACCATTTTTTTTTAATTTGATATATCAATGAAATTGTTTCTTATTCAGAAAGAGCTTTATTCAATAAAAGCTTAACTTCACCATTTGATCTATAGGACCCATGGTTTATAATTCTATTGGGAGTGTTTAAAAGGATGGAAAGAATGAAGTTATTATTTCATTTACTGATTTTGTTGGTTTCCTAGTATTGCTTTAGATGCAGACTGCAAGATTTTGTAGTTATATGTGTATATTTATTTGGTTGTACAGAAATTTATTGTTTTCATTGTATTTCTTATTGTCTTTTGTCTTCAAAACCTTTTGTAATGTATATTGATATTATGTTTCAATCTCTCTCTCCTTCAGGTTGGAATATGCTGTTTTTCCTATGGGGTGTGTTTAGGGGAAAGAAGGTGAATTGTTCAGATGCATTGGAGACTTCAAGTATTCGTAGTGCAGACGCTGTGCCTTTAGATAAGAACTTCTCTGATACCACAGCAACGAAATCTGAGGATGTTTGTTTGGCTAAATGTGTAGATGGAGAGATATTTTCTTGTGATAGTCCCAAATTAGACAAATTATTCAATTTGGCTAGCCAAACCTCTGACACAACTAGCGCTGATTGTCTCAAATGTGAATCTTCTTTTCACCGGACACAATTGAATTCACTTGAACATTCAGGCCATCAGGTCGATCAGGTTGAACCTAAAGCATCGGCAATGTTAGCTACTAGTATGGAGGTTTGCCAAGGATCGGCCAGCTCTGCTTCCATGGTAATGTTTCTTTTACCATATTTTTTCATATAGCTTTGTGTTAGTGTTAGTGAGTTCTTTCTCTCTTTAACATACACTAATGCACACACAAACTTACCATAACAATCAACAATCATGCAATGATGCTACACACCTGCTATGGTCTACTTTACCTTCGTTTCTTTTCTTCCTTTTTTCTGTTTAAAAATTATTCTGGATGGTATTTTTAATCTATAATCATTACCAGTGCTTGCGTTGAGACAGGCTGGGAATCTGCAGTTTAATTTGTCAATCGACTAATGATATCCTCTCTATATTTATTTGATGTTCTTCTTAAATGTGTAACTACAAACTTATTTTTTAGTCACACTTTTAGCCTCGAGTTTTTCTGAATTGCAACTATTTGGACCTCGGTAGGTTCAAAATCTGACATTTTAATCTTGATTCTTTAGAAGTAGTTTAAACCAGTCCATTTGGTTAATGTTCTGTCGCGTACGGTAACTTATAATATTTTAACTATCAGTATAAATGTTTTTTTACTTGTAGAGCTACGCTTTGTTGCTGCAGTAATTAATAGTTAAAATTCTAAAAGTTTCTCTTCAATATCCAGGTTCATGATGATATTGTACTGTCCCTATCTCTAGATTTTTAACTGATTTGCTTTAACTTCTAATTTTCTTCCTATCATGTTTTAATCTTTTCACTAATTTGAATCCAAGCTTTCATATATAATAACATAATAACCCGTTGTCATATCCTGCAAGTTTCTCTTCAATTCCAGTTTCATGATGGTGTTGTACCGTCCCTTTCTCCTCTGGTATTGGAACTGCTTTGCTTTAACATCTAACTTACTTCCTAACTAGTTTTAATGTTTTTACTAATTTGAATCTAACCTTTCATTATTGATTCTTATCCCAAAAACAAATTAATTTGAATCCAAGCCATTCATTTCACCACTTAATTTCTCCCACCCTTCAAGTAAACGCTCTGAAATTAGATATCTGATTTCACACATTCCCACAATGAAAAAGTAGCACTTTCTCATTTTATGCTTTACATTTCGAGTGGCAAGGTAATCAGAAAACTCTCATTTTGAAAAAAAAAAAAAAACTATTGTTTCTTGTGTGTTAATTTAATTTTATTTTTAGTTAGTAAATTAATCATTTTGGTTTTAATAAATGAATTTTACACTAAAGCAACAAAATATGATGAAATTTATCCCTTTTTTTTTAACGTTGATATACATGGTTGTTACTGTAGTGTTAGAAACCAACCTGTGATATTTTGAACTATTTAATGAAACTGTATTGAGGTTTATGGTTAGAAACTTATATTAGACAGTTTGAGATGATGTTTGTCTTTTGCTTTGTGTCTGGTTTTTAATTCCTTCTGAATCGTTACTTGTTAGTATATTTTTAAAATATCTTATGCTTCACTTGTTTCTCATTTCGTAGTCCTGGTTCCTTTTAACAGGTTCGATTATTATATTCTCTGTTGTTGTTTTGTTTCTTTTGACTAGACCTTGGTTTAACCTTCCAGAACCAGCAAACTTTGAAGTCTTTCTTGCAGAAGATTGAGAGGGGCTTGGATGAACTGAAAATTTAATGCGATGCTAAGTGTGCCCATCGGTTATATGGGTGATTGATTGATGATTAGGTGGGCTTATTTCGGAGACGAATACATTGTGGATTAGAATGTGTTTTTTTCTATCCATTGGATAACTGGCTCCAACTTATCGTGACTTGGAATTTCACTTTTCTGATTATTGAAAATATACAGAATACTAGATTATTTTTTTTTTCTCCCCTTTTGATTTCGTCGAGTCCATTTCCTATAATCATATATATACTTTTTATACACCTCTATTTCCCATTTATTTTTATAATTTGTGTAGCATCTTTTAAAGTCTTAGCACGCCTTTTTCCTCTTAATTGATTAATAGATGCACTGATGTTCTCCTACCATGCAGAAGGAATCTGGTCATTCAGAGAGTACACAAGGCGAAAAATTTGAACAATCCATTCAAGTTAAAGAAATTGTAGGAGTTATTGATGATAAGAAAGTGAAGCTGGATGTTGGTGTACGGGAAGTTATGCCACCATTAATGAAGACCATCGATGACTCGAAAAGGCTTAGTACTGGTGAGAAAAGTGTAGATAGACTGGTTTGTGAAAGAGAGAGAGTTATACTCCAGACAGCAGAAGGGAATTCAGACTACGAAGGTTTTACAAAAAGAGATTTAAATGCCGAAGGAATCCATTGTTTGGAGTCCAGAAAACGTCGACATATCGACATATTAGAGTCTAGAACTCTAGTTTCTAGCGGTGCTAATAACCGTACTTCTTGGGATGAGGTGGATTGCGTAGTTCTGGATGAAGAGAGCGTGACCAAAAAGACCAGGACGGCCTTTGGTAACTCTTTTGGAAATAGTTGTAGTTCAGGTGGTATAATTTCACAATTGGATGCTTTCGTCACACCACGTAACGATATTAGTCCCACTTTTTTATTTCAGAAAAAAGGTGCTAAAGTTTGTGATGTGAATGTTATTCCAGAAGATTTTGAAACTGCTGAAAAGCACTTCTTTCCTGTAGAATCACATCAAATAGAGAATCACCACTTAGCACTTCCACTCAAAGACGAAGACCAATATCACGACGTGCCGAACCTCGAGCTTGCATTGGGGGCAGAGACTGAACTACGAAAGAAGAGTATGATCCCTTTCTTTACGGAATTAGTGGATGAAAAACATAACCACAGTGAATCCTTGGAAAAGGAGATTGATGGCGAAGAAGATGACTCTGCATCCCTAACATTGTCTTTGTCATTCCCGTTCCCGGAGAAGCGACAATCGGCGAAAACTGTTTCGAAAACAGAACAGCTGCTACCTGATAGACGGCGTGTGGATACTTCACTGATTCTCTTTGGGGGTCTATCAGAGAATTAGGTAAGATGTTTGTAGTTACTCTCGTCTTTGTGGTGCCGAATTCGGATTTGGCAAATCTATACCAAGTGAAGTTAGTTGATCTTTCTTTCAAGGGTGAACCCTCTTTCCCATCTGTTAATATCCCTCTCCTCAAAAGTATATACCAGTAATTATTTTACTTTTTTTTTTTGTGGGTTATGCTGTTAGTTATTCACATTTGAGAACTTTTGAGTTTAAGATTAGAATTACGGCCGTTTGTATGTATAGGTAGAATGGAAATAGAAATAATATTTTCTTGTTAACACCCAGGTATTATTACAGACCAAAATATTCACTTTGACAGTACTCTGCCTTTCTGCTGCCCTTACTACAGTTCACATATGAAGGTTTACTTCCTTCAATAAGGTGCCAATCTTTTTCAAATTTAATGATTTGGATATCATATGAAGTTGATTCTTCTAACTTTGAATTGATAGATTTGGATTTGAGGGTTGAGAGCTGCAGTTCTTGTTCTAAACTATTTTTCTAGCAGTTAGCATTATATATTTTCAATGGATCACATGAATGCTTTTTCTAGTTAGTTCACTAACATTCTCAACTTTACTCGGAATATTTTCTTTGAACATCTAGCCAACAAGAAATTCAGGTGTTATAGGATTCTTCGAGCTTTATGCTTGGTTAAATGTATTCTTCGGCTTTTGTTAAGGTGTCAAAGGAAAATTCAGTTTCCCATTCATTTTTGCTACTTTTGAGTTTAATTTATTACAACACCCTACAACATTATAAATCGAGAGTTCTTAAGATATGCTCTCCACACAGTTTCAAGTTTGAAATTCACTTGTGACATTAATTTATTGATATCTTATGTATCTTCATTTCTTGGATGTTTCGACGTTTGACATAGAGACAAACATGATTATCTCAGGAATAGTGAAGCGAATCTTCAATTTCTCAGTTTTCATTAATATATATATATATATGTATTTTAACTCAAAGAAGGTGATTTTGTACTTTGCTTCCTTGCAATTTTGGTATTGGATGGAGTTCTATCTTCTTGAAGATTTTCTTGAAAAGATTTGTAAACATTCAATAGTTTTTAAGGGTGAGGTAAAGGGATAAACGAGAAAATCATGTTTAGTGTATATATATATATATATATATTTATTTTTTATTTTTTATTTTTTATTTTTTGTGTGGTGGGGGTATATTTAAAGTCACGAAGTATTTAAAGTCACGAATTATTGACTCTCTCTCTCTCTCTCTCTATATATATATATATATTTTTTTTTTTTGAGATAACAACAAAAATTTGAATCTATGATTTTTTGGTCATTCGATGTCGCTAAGTTTTTGTTCATATTGACATTTTTTTTAAGCCAACGCACACCGATATCAATGGAATTATATTGAACTTTGAGAAATTCTTTACAATTGCTATGGAAACATATAAACTAACACATTATAGAGTATTTGATAAATATTTCTATAAAATAATAGTTTTACTTTTAATCTTCTATTCTTAAATAAATAGTTACTTCAAATATAATCAACATTTAAAATATAAGTATATAAAAATTTCAATGTCTCAATTTTATGTAAATATCAATAAAATATTCAAATTGAGTAAAAAGAAAGTTATTTTAATAATTTGTTTCTAAAATTGTGTGATATTACAAAAAAAATATAATTTAATAATCAAACCTATCAAAATGGTTAACTTTTAAATTTTTTAGGATACAAATAGATACTCGTTTGAGTTTAGTTTTTAAGAATATTTGGAATTAGTATTTAGAATGAAAATTTATTTTGACTACCTAGAAGTAATGATTACCGTCGAGTTTTTAAGAATATTTAAAATTAGTATTTATGATAAAAATTTATTTTGAGTATTCAAAAATAATGGTTAAGTCAAAACCTCGATGTAGCTTTTGTATGAATATTTAGTAAATCTAATACTTTGTATTTACTGTAAAAAAAAAAAAAAAGTTAGTGAGTTTGTTGTGAGATTTTGGAAGAATATTTCAAACTCGTATTATACTAATTTTAAATATTCTTAAAAGCTTTTAACTATAATCATTAGTTAAAAATAAGCTTAATCATTAATTCCAAATATTAAAAATAAATTTGTGTCTTGAATACTAATTTTAAATATTCTTAAAAATTCATTCAAATAAATTTTTAAATACAATCATTACTTTTAAATATTCAAAATTAATTACATTCTAGATATTAATTTTAAATATTTTTAAAAATTATGTCAAATATTTTATTGCAATCATTACTTTTAAATATTTAAAATAAATTTTATTTTCATTTTCAACCATGATTCTAAATAATCTTCAAATCTTAATTGGAATAGTACCATTTATAATTAAATAATATAAATGGGTAATAGAGGCGAGCAGTAAGCCGGCTATCTTCAACACTCTCTCTTGCTCTTTCTTCCTCTTTGATTTCTCTCTTCATCTCTGCTCTCCTTCTTTGACATGGCCTCCTGCTTGGCTCCTTCGCTTTCCGTGTCTGGTAAATCTTCTATTCTCTCTTAACATGGTACTTCAAGATTTTTATTACCGTATGCATATTCACATGATTGTGCGTTTCTTTTGAGTAATCGAGTATGTAGAGAACAATTTCCTTAGTAATTATCGCCTGTTTGATCGTTTTGAAAATATTTCTATGGAAACGGATGAACTTATCAGGAGGAGCGTTTTCATAGTCTCTGGAAACTTTATTAGGCATTGTCTCCCCGTTGATGGATTTTTCATTTCTTTAATGTTGAATTCGACGTAGGTTGCTATTATAGACAGTTCTGTATATTCGAGGAGCTTTTTTTAATGCTAGATTTCGGTGTTTTTGTCCTCTCGTTGTGAACAAAGGATTTTATTGGAAACCAATCGAAAAATTGTGGTCTCTTTGATTTAGTTTTGTGAAAATTCTGGACGAAATGGAGGGGGTAATCTTCACTGCATCGTTTTAATCTTTAGTTCTATTGCTCGTTCCTTAGCTGTTTTCGTTTCACAAGGCAATCCGTATGTACATGGGTTCTGATTTATTTATTTATTTGGTTCTTTCCTTCTGTGTTTAGGTGGATTAGTCAAGGCCTCTGATCTCTCCTCGAAGTCCATTTCTGTGAGGCAAGCACCAAAACTTGCTGTTCAGAAGAAAGGCTTGAAAAACAACCATAAGTTATTAGTCCGTGCAGAGTACAAGTACGTTATGTTGCATTATACAATGAACAAAGCTTATTAAGGTTGATTATTTAAATTATTGTATATTTTGCTCTTATTGAGATCTTAAGTTGGCTATTTTCGTGGTAATGAAAACTGAGATGGGTATGGAAGGATTTTCCATTTTAGGGTTGGAATTCTAAAAAAAAAACATGAATTAAAGCTGAGATTGTTTCAGATATAGGTTCCCTTTGAGCGATTTTTAGCTGTTAAAAATTCAAGTTCGTGAAAGTGTGTACTCATTTCTTAAAACTAAATATGCTCTGAAGCAAATATTTCTGTGGACTCAAAAATTGAGTGTTTGAGGCATTTTACTCTAATGCATATATACATAAGATTGTTATAAGTTACTCCTATCAATAGTTATAGTTCTAATGATAATAAAATCTCCGGATTGAATTTTAATCTGTACTTTGAGGGATCCATCTCTAGTGCCTCATCGATTTTTAAGGCAAGAGTCACTTTTACTTTTGTTGAGTCATGTTAAATAACCAATCAACTAAAAAGTTTTAATTGATGGTTGAGATAAATTTAATTATATCAATGAACACTTCTCTCATTTGCTGGCTTGAAAATTTGAAAATGCTCAACAAGAAAAAAATAATATTAATTGAGAATGAAGCAATTTGAAGAAGGGGCATGAACTCTTTCTTTAATATCATGTTTAGTCATGTTAAATCACTCATCATCGAGAAGAACACTGTCCTCCTTTCCCCTACCAGCAGCCCAAAGAAGAGCCTCAAATCTAGTTAAATGGTTTTTAGAGAGTAATTACAAAAAACTCAGTAATGAGTGTAGAATTTAATAGAACCCAAATATCTCCAAACTCTACACCTGTAAATAAAGATTCTATTATTTCTCACTCCAAAAACCTCATAAAATAGCAAACACGCGCTTTCCACAAAAATTCCCCTCTCGTGAAAGTGGGTAAAATAGAGAAGCTCTTTAATTATCTCCCTACAACACCTTGATTTCGTTGAAACAAGGGAAAATACCTCAAAAAACTGAGTCTAGGTGCAAAACAGACGATAAAGGTAGAAGTTAAAGAGAATTTTGAGGTGCAAATCATGAGACTGTAGGCTCAAATCCTTAAAAGACTCCCTTCCAACTTTAACCAAATGAGCTCCATTCCTCTCATCCATTCTAAAAGGGAGAAGAAGTGGGGATGCCACACAACATGGTCGGAAATGTATTTGATTGATATTCTGGGGCAAAAATGATTAAGACGTTCACTTTACTTTTTCATTTTTTACTATATCAAATTTCTTTGTAAATTTTCAGTTTCTTTCCTTTTGTCCCACTACAAATTATCAGGAAGATAAATTCAGATCCTAAAATTTTTATTTGGCCAGCTTAGATGCCAGATGCATTCAATGCCCGTTAAAAAAAAGAAAAAAATTCAATCCAGCGCACTTCTATTTTCTCCAGGAATGAGTCACCTATGGAAAACTACTTCATTTATTTTCTCAAGAACCGTTGTATTAATGGTTACAATTTTATTTTTGATTACAGTGATGGTGGTAGAAGTGGAGGCGGGGACTTTGTTGCTGGTTTTCTTCTTGGGGGTGCTGTATTTGGAACTTTAGCTTATATTTTTGCCCCGCAGGTGAGTTGAATATTTTGTTCTGAAGTTAAAAACCCTGCGAATACAATCTTATCATCAATCATTCGAATTTTATGTCTCCAATAATGTTCTGAACTTCTGATTCAACTAGACATTCGAATTTTATGTCTCCAATAATGTTCTGAACTTCTGATTCAACTAGACGTATTTTAAATATCAACAGAAACCTGTCCTCTTTTTAGATGACTTCATGGATGAGGGAAAGAACCATAGCATTTATACTCGTTTGAAGTCATTTTCAAATTTATATGCTCTTTGCTTCACATGTTTCATTGTTGCATTCAGTTACTCAACTAGTTGCTGTTTGTTAGTTATAGTGTACAGCATTAATTACACAGTACCATGGCTTCTTCTTAATCTTCAGAGTAAGTCTTGGGGTTTTTCATAGCTTGGAATTTTTACTTGTTTCCTTTTTGCATGTACGTGTAATTGCAGATCAGGAGATCTATACTAAATGAAGATGAATATGGTTTTAGGAGGGCTAAGCGTCCAATCTACTACGACGAAGGTCTAGAGGTAATGACATTGACTTGCCCTTTTTATGAAATTTTGTCTGTCTTTATAATATTTAAAATAGGGAAAATTGCATAAACCACCTTTTAGCTAAAATTTAAGGGGTTGATTGAAACAATTACCAAACTTAGGAGGATAATTGATCAAATTACCAGTTATGGAGTATAATTATTACAATCACATATCTTGGTGGTTTCGTTGGTTGAGGCTTAAGGCCTCGAGGGTACCGTGTCTCAAAGATCTTAGATTTGAGTCCTCGAGTTGAGTTTAATTATAAAAAGTAGTTGTTTTTAGATCTAAAAAGGGTGTGTTTCTCTCGAATGTATGATCTTGAAGCTACCACATATTTCAAGAGTGGTTTATGCAGTTTTCCATATAAAATAAGTTCTAAATCCAATCTTGATTCTGGTAGTTTTGTCCATTTCAGTCTAAATTTCCAAAAATTTCATGTGTATGATTGAAACGAGAGTAGGATGTGGTATTTTATTCTGAAAATTTAGAGACAAAAGTGATTTTGCAATTTAAACCTGAAAGCAGAAAACCAGACAGACGTTGAACCAAAAAATAAGCCAATTGAATTCTGCCATTGACAATGTATCTTCACGTCTGAGAGGTGGCAACAGTAATCCAGCTGTGCCAGTTGAAGAATCCGATCCTGAAATTGAAGCTACCATGTAAATTCACCTACAGTTTTTACATTTTATATCTTACAGACCGTATCATGTCACAATTTTTAACTGATATTTCAAAATCAAAATGGGATGTTACTGTTTTTGTTGGAAATATTTTAAGATTTTACTTAAAAAAAAAAAAAAATCTATGAGGAGTTAATGATATGAGATGGACAAAGGAGTTAGAGAGGTGATAGTTCAATCGATGGTTGTCATTTAAGAGTTAATTTTTTTTTGCATGGATCAAGTGTCCCAAGCAAGTTCATAGAGTCACCGGTATCAAAAAATAAAATAAAATAATAAATTATAGAAAATCTTTGAGCTTTGAGTAGGTTAATAAATTTCAAGTGTATTTGCTATCTAATTTATTTTCTGTTTTAAGTTTTTGAAATTCAAGTCTAAAACTACTACTCAAACATATCATTATTTTGATATCTATATCTCATTTATGCTAACATAGTTTTTTGTTCTATGAAATTTGGTTAGGAATTACCTATTTTCATGTAGATGATGAAATCATGTAGCTAGAATTTGAGTAAATTCAAGTTTAAATTTCAAAAAAAAACAAAAAAAACAAATGGGACCTGCACAATCTAATTCGAGCGGTTGTGGGTTGAGAATCAAACTAGAGAAATGTGCTATAGGCCATTTAACACAACCGTAGCTTCCAAATATTGGATGAGAGTTATCATAGAGAGCATAACTCAAATTAATTGTCTTAGTAAGTGTGAGGTCTCTAATTCGAGTCGTTCATTCTCATGTTATACTAATAGAACATTCAATAGCGAGGTTGACTTACTCTTTCTTGCAACCCGCATAAATGGGAGACCGTTTGAGTCGCAAAGAATCCATCCTCGAAGATTCATTTCCTAACGGTTCGAGGCATTAGCATTTTTCTTTTAATACCACAATATTTGGGGTCGTGAAATTCGAACATGTGAATTCTAAGTCGATGATACATGTCAACAACTCAGCCTGCCTTGGCAGCCTCTCTCCGTATCATTAACATGATTTGGTAGGCAGCTCTCCATCTCAGGTGTCTGAACAATCGTTGGATCAAAATTTAGAAAATAAAGCAAAGCAAACACTGTATCATTACCATATAATTTTATGCATATTAAACCAGCAGAATCTTCTGGTATTATTAATTCCCCTTTCAGCTAATTTTAGAGACATAAACTCCTTCCAAAGCTTTAAAGATACCTGCAAAGGTAGAAGTACAATATGCTAAGTTAGAAGCTTCACTTTTATTTAACCCACAAAACTTGTTAAGGATCACACACACACATTGCCTACAATTAGAAAATTGAGAAAACTTCTTATAAATATTTGTCTATTACTAATTTTCTCATAATTAATTGGTTTTGAAATGAACTCTCCTTTAGATTTTTGTTTCAACAAGTCCTCATCGATTTAATTGTAACTATCGTATTTGTATCAAACGTAACCAATTGCTATTTGTATTTTTTTTTTTCTGATAAAATTTTTATGAACTCCTCAAATAACCATATTTAAACAAGAAGCTCACGTGCGCATCTAAAAAAGAAATACAAAGCTAACAATAATATCAATCATTAATTTTAATCACGATGAAATTACACATCCAAACATGCGAATAGACTGTGATACACATTGTGGTAAAGGTTTTTGAAAATGCTCATGGACAACCGAAAGCAGGTCATGTTGTATGTTGCAACAAAATTTTAAGGGCGTGATCAAGTAGATTATAAGTTCGAATCTCCAACCAAATATTATCGAATAAATAAGAAAAGGAAAAGATTGAAATTTAGCCTAACAAAAGGATAGATGTTATTTATTAATCTAAACCATTTACAAACACATTTCATGATTCAAATAGAAAATTTACCCTAATTTTTTTTTCTCAGACAAATTTTCTCGGTATCCATACAGGCCAATGCTCCACAACTGAGCACAGAACACCTCGAATTTGCCAAACAGAAACGAGAAAGATTATGAACCCTCCAGATATTTACAAACACTGTTCCCAAATTGAAAATGGAAAATCCCTAATTACGATCAGATTGTGCTCTGAATGAAATCAATACTGTTCACAAGATTTCATCACACATTGGGCAAAAATTCCCCTAAATTTGAAAAAAAAAAAAAAAAACAAACCTCTAATCAGACGCAGAAAGAAATAGATGAATCTGATCAAGGAACGAGATATGTTGAGGTCTATCTATGCGTTTCACATAGCCTTTCGCCTCTTTTTCCGAGTACGAATTCATCACTCCGCCGCCGTCCTTCTTCTTCTCCTCCTTCCTCCACAGCTCCGTCGCGTAACTCGGATGCGCATAATATGCCTGCGCAGCAACCACGCCACCTCCGCCGCAACCGTCCGCCGCAACAACGTGGATCGGCAGCCGAATGTAATGGCCGCGGCTCAAGCCTTCCAGTTCATCCGTTCGCGCGAGTCCTCTGTTCGTCACCGCGTAAACCTCGCCTTCGACTCGGTGGCCAGAACCAGGCGAGTTGATCAGGAACGGCACTCGGTACGGTCCGCAGACGAGCGGAAAGCTCTCCGTCGTACGGAAACTTCCGACGAATGAGGCGTCTCCAGTTCGCATCAGATCTTGCAACAGCGTGTGGTTCCAGAATCCTCGCTTCAGAGTGCCGTACGTGAAGATCAAGGTCGTCGGAATCATCAGATCAGCTTCGGCAACCATCTCTCTCTTTCACTTTTGGCTCAAAATTCCGATGATTCAGCCGGATGAAGAGAGGGGAAGGAGATTCTCCGATGAGATCAGCGGTTTGTTTGATTTTCGAATCGAAAATCTGTTTGGAAGAGAAGAAAATTTGTGACAAAAAGGTATGAAGTTTCTATCTATCAAATCTTCCAATAGAAGAGAATCACAGATTTATTAAAAAAAAAAAAAAAAAAAAAAAAAAAACAAATCCTTCTTGAAATGGTTAATATAAATTTTTATTTTTTGTTTTTAACCGCAAATTGAAATCAAAGGTGAAA
>JBBMEG010000004.1:2885920-2897050 GCA_037832605.1 Cyclanthera cordifolia
ATTAGTAAGAATGCTGGACTAATTGAAAGACATGTTCAGTTGAGAAATGAGGATTGAACTTTGTAAATATACCAATCATATGAACTTACCAACTGCTCAATTAATTACTTTTGAAATTAATTTCCTCAAAAATTAGGTTAGGTTGAGAATTGGTTATCTGAGAGAGCTCCCCACTCTACATCGGCTTAGTTTCCTCAGTTTTAGACTAAACTCAGATCAACTCGATGTCATCGCAGAACGGTTGTGAAGTGGTGCTCCAAAAACGGCGAGGAGGCAGTCAGTGACGACGGCGGCTCAGCGAGAAGGCAGTCAGTGACGACGGCAGCTCGGCGAGGCGAACGAAACTCTGTTCGTAGAAGAAAATTTGGCCCTTTTCAAGTTTAAATACGATTTTGAATCTTTATTTGGTAATTTATATATATATATATATATATATATATAACATAGTTTAATTTGAAGAGAATTTGGCCTTTTTTAAGTTTAAATATGTTTTTTTGTAAACAATAGTTTAATTTGAAGAGAATTTGACAAACAACTCTTCAATCAACAATTACATTCAAATTTTTCTATAAAAAAAAAACTCAATTACAATCAAAAGTGGATTATTACACCTCATCAAATCCTCCGATCAATTAGGTTTTAACGGAGGAAGAGATAATTTCATTCTTACTAATAAGAAGATAATAATAAAATTGAAATTATATTAGCGTTGTTGAACTAGTATTCTAAATAGAGTAAAACTCTCCTCCACATAAATGCGTAGGGAAGCCCTACATTTTAGTAACGTGACACATAAAAATTTAGCAACTTTTAAATATTTTGATTTTAAGCATACATCTAATGTGCCACACTCCCCTAAGCATGAATATATATTTCTAATTAAGTATCCATAAGACTACCCTAAATTCTAATAGTATTTCAGACAACGCAGACAAATAACAAATTTAAACAGAATCGATAAAATATAAATCTTTGAAAGGTTTGAAAATAATATAGTGCTAGAACAAGGTAATCCCAAAACTTCCCAACTGTTCAGATAAAATATAATTAAACTTGATTCCAGAATAATAATAATTAAACTTGATTCCAGAACAATTAAGCTAACTTATATTCTCGTCGTCGTCATTGTCATTATCAAAAATGGTAACACAGTATTCTGTATCATGGTAGCTCAGCTCTGCACAAGATGGTTTGATCCAAACATGGATGGATTTTGCAGTCTTCAAGAAGTTTGAGCTGATAACAATCAAGGATTTAGAAACTACAAGAGTTTCAACCCACCAGTTACATCATCAACCACTTCAACAGGACCTGCATTTTGTCAAGTAAAGTATAACTACACTGCCAGTATATATATTCAATGGACTATGTGTATATATATGTATGTATATGTGTATATATATATGTATGTGTATAGATGTATATTTTTTATATTCATGATGAACCAAGTTGCTTAATGCTAAATCAAGCGGAATGCTCCAAATGAAACTGCTAAGTAGATCCACCAGCTAAGTTAACCAAAAATGAGTCAACAAAAAACTGAAAAAAGTCAGATTTTATCTCGAAATACATTGAAGGAGCTTTCTTCACATGTGAGGATTTTTGCAAAAAAAAGATGCTGAAATTGTACAATGTAGCAATGTGAAAACTCTGAGATTCCTATATGTATAGATTATTGCATGAAGAACATAAATCCACTTACCAAGAATTGCCATCACTGTTCTTGAATCTGAAATAACAAAAGAGTGAAAATTAGTGAAGTTGATAAATTTGATAATGAAAGGTCGATCAAATTAAGTGAATTTCAGAATTTACTTGGAGCAATCTGAGTTCTTCCGGCATCGATGGTAATATGGGTTGGTAGCTTCAATGATTTTGCCCTCTCCTGATGTACAACAATATATTAAACATTTGGATAAAAAAAGAAAGAATTAAGAGACCAAGGACTAAAAGTAAAATAAACAGAGGGAACTCGAAGGCCTCAAAGAATAGACGAGATCTAAGAAACTTGCTATAAATACCCATTGTGCCATAAAATTTTGTTAAATTTGTCGTAGTGTTTATTTTTTGATTTTCTCCTTTAGAATCTTTCTTACTTTTCTTCCCACCATGTCCAAAGTGTTTGCTCAAAAAGTTTAACGTTCTTCGGAATTTTCGCCTTCTAGATCAAGGTAAACTCCGAGCTCCCCACTAAAACATCAGGAGAGGGACTAATCAAACTCGCGAAATAAGATTCAAAAGAAAAAATCCTAAAAACTATACTCGGACATCCTCCTCTTTGATACTCTCCTTCAATGTCAGAAATCCCCCCACCTTTCTAGCATCTTCTATCTTCGGGAATAAACAAATGAAAGTCTCATTCAAAGACCTGTCAATCACTCCTCTCAAAATAATTCACAAAACAAGTTCTGCATACCCCTTTTAATGACATCCTGACCGTGCTGAAAAAAGGCCATAGTAAAGCCATCCGGCCCCAAGGCTACTTCTACCGAAACCAAACACCACCTTCCTAATTTCCTCTAATGTGAACAAGGACTTCCAGCCTTGAACTCTCCTCTCTTCCGAAAATAAGATTCCACTCCACAACATCTAGGAATGAATTTTGTAGGAATTAAGGGAGCATAAAGAGAAGAATGAAAAGCAGTTATCTCATCCTCAATATCTTCTTCCCCTGCAAGAACTCGCCTCTGCGATATTCCAAATGATCAATGAAATTCCTGCTCCTACCACAAAAGATGGAGCTGAATTCACCCTTTTCCACTTATCTGACCCTTGCCTTTTGTCTCCCGAAAATGAAATTGGGCTTTTTGGACTCACGGACTATCATCAAATAGGCTTATTTCAAAGAAAAAAAAATACAACACAACACCTTGAGGACAAGGTGAATTTTTGAGGGTCAGATAATGTTATAGACTCCATATTAGTTTGATTAGCTCATTAATTATATAGGAAGAGTGGTTAAGCCATGTCTCTGTCTAAGCTCTAGCTTAGATCTTTTAAATGGATAGGAAAATGTATTGACTAAACAATTAGCCCTTGTTGAGAAGATTGGGAAGTTCTCGAAACCTCTCTATTAAATAATACCAAGATAGGTTCATATCAGACACTAGTCTAAACTTTCCAAAAAAGCTTTATTGCTTAGAGGCGATGCATTGAGAATTGAAAAAGAAAAATCTAAATTGCATAAAATCATAGTGGAGTTTCAGAAAAGAAAATAGGAATGTTACTTGCAACACTAGCATGTCTTCCTCACTTTCTATCTTCAGAACCACCTTGGGTTGTGCACACATCTCCCACCTATGCGTAAATAAAATGAAATACATTCGTGAAAATTCTACGATGAACATTAACATAGGTAGGGCTATTCTGTTACATACCTATTCAAGGCTTTTGGTGCACGATAATGGAGCTTCTTATAGAGTCCCAAAGTTGCATGACTAACAAAAGAAAGTAAAGTAGATTAAAACCTAGTCCGAATCTAATTAGCAGAATTAAGAAACGGGAAAGTTTACTGTGCAGAGGTTTAGATCACTAGTCTTAATGCTCAATAATTTGACAATGAAACGGGCGATAGGCGGGTACACTTATATAGTCATACATACACATATTTAATATAAAAACTTGGCTAATCAAGTAGGAGGAACGTAAAACTTTTATGTATCATTGGTGGGTTTTTTTTCCTTTTTGGCATAAGAATTGGTGATCTTTCGGTTTAGCATCAGCCAAAAAGTTAGTCATTGGTAATTCTATCAACATGTCACACATGCGTGATATGCATTGTGAGAAAATTACTATACCAGGTGCCAGTGGGTTTTAACCAAAACTTACTAACGCCATGAGCCCAATTCTAAGGTCTAGTTTTTAATATAAACCAATTCGAGGTTTCACACAAAGCAAGCAGCAATAAAATAAAAAAAGCTATGCGATTGTTTGCAATCAACACATCAAGTAATGAAAAAGCAACCACCAGGAGGTAAAAAAAAAGTACCTGCATTGAGCAGCAATTTTTCCTTTGCCCATTTTCAAATCATTTCTCACGACTAAAACCTGCAGAGATACAGTGTAATGTTATTACAATTTTTTAGAGAGAAATAGAACATCTTAAAAATCATGGAGAATGTCAACCAGATTTTCAAATAGATAGCTAGATAGAGAAACAGAGATAGACAGACCATCTTGAAGTCTTCAAGAATGTCAGCCAAATTTTCAACCTCCAGTGGCTCTTTAGGCTTATCCTTCTTCCCACTTCTGCTGGATTCCTTACTTTTGGCTAATTTAGCTTTGATAAGAACGCGTAGAGGGTACTTCGAACCAATATAGTATCCCAAAACAAGGCAGCCAGCTCCAACAAAAACGGCACTCAGCCATGTTAGATCCATCCAATGTTAGTATATAGAAATGCACTCTGCCGCTATTGAAGCCCAGCACGGACAATGCTGGACCAGATACCAAATTCTAGTTCAAGCAATAGAAATCCTACATAGAACATGAAAAACTCAAAATTAAAACTCAGAAAACATTAAAAACAAGAAGAAAATGCCTACCAAAAGGGAAAAAACCAAAGACAAACGAATGAAATAGCAGGCATTTTCTCACATTCAGGATCATGAAATAAAGCAAAAAATATGGTTTTTGTTCAAATTTGATTTGCAAAAAACATTAAAAACAATACGAAGGTCATAGTCATTCATAGATTCAATTTTCTGGAACCCTAATATAGCAATAATGCAAATAACTAATGAATCTAGCAAACAGATCATGAATAAACCAATAACTAACAACAAAGAATTCTCTTATACAATAGAGCTAAAACCCGCTTCAAACTTAAGCAGTCAGATTCCAAAGTCAATCCAAAAGGCATTCGTTGCTGGAAAAAAAAAAAAAAAAAAAACCCGATTCCTTTGCGAACTTAATTCCCCGCCTAATGTTCAACTTTGAATTAACCGATCCGGATCCTTCATCTTATCCTAGCAGCTAATGTTGTTGATATAAACTTGTCAGACGTTGTTTTCAGAAGAAATTGTTCTTCACTGGAAAGGGAAAATCGAAAGAAAAAACAGCATTACCCGGCTACTGGTACCAAGAATCATAGATCAGACTTCAACACAAGTTCACCACGACTGAAGTTGTCTTCGAGGAGGCGAAACACGTCTTCTCTGCGCGAAATGGAAGATTATATAACCTTCCAATAATATACATCCGAATATACACACACAAATATATTCGAATATATTTGTGTATATCTTGTCCAAATAAGAGAAAATTGTATACATAACATTGGTTTGCTTTAACATAAATTACACATTTAACCTTTAGCATAAATTACACATCTAACCCTAAACTATACTGTTATTTTTTTTCTATTTGATTAGAGAAAGGTTGAAGTTATCGTTGAGGGAATGCATAGATTTAGAAGAGAGAAAAATGAGGATTTTAATTGCTTCTAATACATCACCCTCTATCTTAATTTATTTCCTCTCTTCACTCATTTGGATCACAAGCCCTACATATAAGGCACGAGTCTCAGGATCGAGCCGTGACGTTGCAATTGAACTGGATTAACATCAAACAATGAAACTACTGCGCCACCAATTTTTTCGATTTGTCCTCTCACTTCTTCTCCTCTCTTCAATCCCAAGATACAATGAGTTAGACATGCAGTTACAAAATTTAACTAGACAAAAAATCCATAAATTGTCACGAGCAATAAAATCACTGTCACATCAACTATTTTGATATTTGACTCTCAATTTGTCTAGTTAAGTACTATGTATTCTATTTTAAAAATCGATATTGACTCTTATTTATTAGATACCTCCTTCTAGATAGGGTTTGTAATCTACGACCCTAATTTATACTAAAATGTTAATAATAATTAATTAATTAATAAATAAATAGACACGCTCTTAAAAATAAACAAAACAAAACAATTCGTTCATTTGCGATGATTGATGCATAAAACCTTTCCTATAAACGAAGATCCAATAGGGAGAAAAACCTCGTTAACCGACACCAATCCACAGCTCAGTTCTCTGCCTCGCCTGCAGCCTCCATCCCTAGCCTCCAATTTCTCAACGATTTCTCTCTATCTCTCGCATCCATCTTCGATTCCAGAGTTCGTCGCTCTCCATCTCTCCCGGCCTTGCCACGTCTCACTCTCCATCTTCGATTTTCTCTCTGTCTCGCCTCCATCTCCGATTTCGTCCGCCTCGCCTCAATTTCACCTCTCTTTGATTTCTCGAAGGTGTGTTTTGTCTCTTCTTTCTTTTGATTTCGATTTTTTAGCAATTTGTTTGTGCTTTATCTCTTATTTATCTGTTCTCCTTTCTTTTTTACTGAGATTAAGGATTTGGGATTGAATTTGAGAGGATTTAATTAAGAATTTGGATTTGAGGATTTAAAAAAAAAAAGGGATTTCAGATTGCATACCAGTATATATTCTTCCCTGTCCTGTAAATATATCCTTGCCAACAATAAAAAACACAGCATCCCTATATATTATGCTTTTTTTTTTAAAGAAATAAAATGGTATGATTATTTCATTTTTGTAAAGAATCAAAATGTTAGAGCATAATCATAAATATTTATGTTTGGACTGATAATTACAGTACCATGAGATAATTGTTTGGACTTTTTTTTATACGACCTCCATTCCTTTCCCAATGAAAAGCTTTATTTTCTATTCAAAAAATAAACTTTTGTAGACTATTATATAGATCTTGTGTTGATTGTTCATGAATTCACAAAAGCAATATCTCAAACAAAGAACTCAATTGTCATTGTAATCAAAACTGAAAACTGAACCTAACTTATTAAAAACGAAGGAATGATTCTATTCTTCATTGGATATCGGATCGAATCCATTTTTAAAAAACTGAAGATATCGGTTCGGGTTTCGGTTTGATACAATACCAACAAAAACCGAACCGAAATTACCGGTAAGTTACGCCCCCAACTTTTTATGAAGAATGATATATTATACAGAGAAGGAATCAGCTACCTAACCTAGGGCTTTTAGTTTTACTTCGGATTCTCAATTTCAGTTCTCTTTCATCTTTCTCGTAAGTTCCCTATCCAATGGTCTCTGTAATTAATTTCAATTGTGTTGCATTTTTGTAACCCCCAATTAGGGTTTTATATGCAACTTTTCTCTAAATCTGTCAAAATTTTGTTTCTGGTTGATGAAGGCGTTTCATTGTGATCGTAATTTTTGGTGTTTCTAGTGATTGAGAATTGGTATTGCTTGGTTGAATGGAAGAATCTGAGAAACGAAGAGAGAGACTTAAAGCTATGCGAATGGAAGCTGCTGAAGCCGATGTCGCTAATTATGTCGAAACTTCTTTGCCTAATCAACTTTCAAATCCATTGGTTGAGTCATCTGCTACCACGGTAGAGCAATCGGAATCTTGTACCGCCCCAAGATTTGACTATTACACAAACCCTATGGCTGCATTTTCTGCTAGCAGGAAAAGAGGGAATCAAACTGCGTCTGATAATTACGTTCCTTCCCACCACAATAATTCTCCAGCAACTTATGTACCATCAGGTAATTTTATGTTTGATTAGTTAACTCGTGTTTGGAAATATATCAAGGATCATGTAAATGGACTATGACATCGAGCTAATTGTTTGATGATGGATGCTTGATTTTAAATTACGAACAGAGGGGTAAAACATAGTATAATGTTCTAGATAATTGTGCTTCCCTCCATAGAAACATGTTACAAAATTAAACTTTCCAATCAATAAAGGTGTAATCTATAAACATCAACTTGTGAAAGATGCTTCAACTTGTGATTGTAAAATAAAGTAAGTCACAAAACTGTCTATAGTTTTCTTCCTTTGTTGGAAGACTTCCTGATTTCTTTCTAATCCAAGCAGTCGCATAAAACTACTAACTGCTAACTTCCAACTTATTTTAGTTTTTTTTCTTTTTAACATGGTTTGTTAGGAAGAAAGATAAGTTGCAATCCTTAAGATAGGACTAGCCCCGACTATTAAAAGGGCAATGAAGGCATATATTTAGTTGCACACTTGCGGTGATCTTGCTTGACAAAATTGTGGAGTGATTATTTTGAGTAATTAGGAATGATGAGTTATTTTGAGTGGTTTTAAAGAATAAATTGTAGTAATTACTCGTTTTGATGAAATTTTTAAAGAGTGATTATAAAAGCTCGTTTTTAGTAGCTCCATAAAACCTCTAAACAAACAGCCCCTGCAGGTGACAAGCACCAAGAAAGGTAGGGTGTTTTTCAACACCCATAAGTAACTTACTAGGGCCTAAAGTGCGCTAACCTTTCGAGACCTCTTAGATTTAGAAATAGATATAGAGATGGTGAAGGGATTCTAAGAGAAACATATACCTGAACAAAAAAGTAAAGAGATTAAAGTTAGTCTTATAAAAAATTAATGTAACAGTTAGTCTTTCTGTTACCTTTCTCATAAGTTTGATGGGCATGAATGTTAAATGTCTAGAGTATTAAAGATCTACATTTAGATGTCTCGATTAGTGGCTTAGAATTAAATGTGTGCTAGCTTTGCGGGATTTCGTTGGGGGAATTAAATTTAAATGTTTGTATTTAACATATATCATATATGTCACATAGCACTACGTTGTGCAAAATATACTCCTGGAGTTTGATTTTAGTTGCTAATTCTTATCTATGATTAGATGTCATGTGATCGTCGAAGCAGTATTTTTTTTAATTGATAAAGGACATGAGTTTTTATATTCATGTTTAAATAAGACAGGGTAATATTTCCTTCATATTAAAATATCACAGTTTATTTTTCCTTTATAGTTTATCCTATAAGTAGTAGCTAATATTTTTCATTAAGCTTATGTGATGTTATTGGGAGGATCTCGTAGCTATCATTTTTATTAATGCTTATCATGCTTTATTTTATTCAACATCATGAGTACGTTCTTTCATCCAGCAATTGTAGTTAGGGAATCACTTTACTCCTCCAAATCTAGATATATATAATATTGTGTTGTAGGATTGAGAAACCCTGAAATGTCTTCCTCTCCGACTCATCAAGTCCATCAACATTCACCTGACCAGAGAACGTTCTATGCGCGAGGTTTTAGTGGATCTGGCGGCCACGGTAGCCCAGCAATGCACGTACCTTTTCCTATGGATCAAAGAAATCTGGATATGTGGCGTGGACCCCGTAGCCCATTTGTCAACCGCTTCCCTGGCCCTCCTCCAAGGGGGATGAGCTCTCCCAGGAGCCCATTTATCAACCAATTCCCTAGCCATCAACCATGGGAGATGAGGTCCCCCGGACCAAGAGCTAATTCTTACTCAAGTCCAACGCAAGACAGATTTAATTACCATAGTCCAAGTCCTAGTCCAGGGTATCAATGCAGAGGCAGCCATGGTCATCGCGGCAGTATGACCCCTAGTCCAAGATTTAGCTCTGGTCGAGGTTCTGGTTCTCATGGTCGTCGTTTTACATCAGATGAATCACCCAGACCAGAACAATTTTACAATGCGTCCATGCTCGAAGATCCCTGGAAGGTTCTGCATCCTGGTGTTTGGACGACAGTTGCTCCAACGAGTAGTTCTGCCAACCCTTCGAAGTCTTGGGTTTCAAAGTTAGTTACAAAAAAAGCAAGAGCTTCAGATTCTTCTTCTGGCAAGTCAGGCTCTCAACCCAGCCTCGCCGAGTACCTGGCCGCTTCCTTCAATGAAGCAGTTAACGAGGCACCAAGTGCGTAAAACTTTTGTCCAGACGTTTCATCCTACTGTAATTCTCAAACTAGGCGGTTTCTAAATCCCAACCCTTTTTTTTCTCTATAGACTGGTTTAATATGGTAATATTGTAGGGAATTCTGTAGTGTGCTTACGAACAATTATCTCTCTTTGTTAGGTTTTGACTCTTATAAGCTCTTTTTTAGTTAAATAGCATTGAGTTCCAAATAATATTGCTCTATTTCATCTCCTTAATGTGAAAAAACAGTCCAGATGTATTAATATTCACTCGATCAGTAGTTTGAGCCTCCATCCTACCCTTCATGTAAGATTTATTTATTTATATATATATATATAGAGAGAGAGAGAGAGAGAGATAAATAGTTGAAGGCAATTATCTCAATTCACCTGATTGAAAGCATGTAAGTTTAGTTGATTGAAGGAAAAGCAATTTTTGAATATGGAAAAAAAAAAAGCAAAAACTTACTATAGATAAAATATTTTAGAAAAAGTGTTACACTTGAGGTAAATGTTGCATATCTATTACAATTTTCCATTTTAAAATTTTAAAACTCTTATTTTTATAAGCTCAACTGTAGTATAAAAGGGTTGATGAAAAAATTTAAGGTAATTTAATACTGATTGTTGGAGTACTAGATACACAAATGTTTAACTTAGAGTTCTACCAGATTTGTATGTTATTGGCATTGACTAATATTTTTGAATATTAAGGCTCAAATTGATTTTGCATAAAGAGTAGATGAAAAAGTACGTGTTTGTCTAGAATTGAACCCAAGTTACAATTATCCTAACTATTGGACTACAAACACTAGCTATATAAATATTAAACTCAAAGTTCTACAAAATTAAGTTGTATGCTTTAATCGACATTGACTAATTTTTTTCAAAATTTATGACTTTAAACTTATTTTGCATAAAGAGTCGATGACAAAATATTTGTTTGCTAGAAGCAAACCCGAGTAGTTATACTTCGACATAAATAGTCGATGACAAAATCTAAGTTTGACCGTTGGACAACAAACGCTTGATACATAAATGTTTAACTAAAAGTTCTACAAAACTTATGCTTTTGGCATGGAATAACATTTTACAAATTTAAGGCTTAAAACTTATTTTTGTTAGTTCAACTTCGGTAGAAAGAATCGATGACAAAATATGCGTTTGCCGGGAGTCGAACCCGGGTCTATTGCTTGGAAGGCAATTATCCTAACCGTTGGACTACAAACGCAAGATATATGAATGTTTAGCTCAATATTGTATCAAACTTATATCTTTTGGTCATGTATTAATATGGTCAAAATTTAAGGCTAATTTCGGATTAAAGAGTCAATGATAAAATATGCGTTTGCCGGGAGTCGAACCCGGGTCTATTGCTTGGAAGGCAATTATCCTAACCGTTGGACTACAAACG
>JBBMEG010000004.1:2919069-2931510 GCA_037832605.1 Cyclanthera cordifolia
AACACGCCTTCAAGCTCTAAACCTTCGATCATTGTGCCACCCTTTGAGGATTTGGGTACTATATAGTTTGATAACAATTTTTTTTTTTTAGTTTTTTCTTTGATATACGTGACTATCTGACTCATATTGCGTGCACCTTGACTAATGTCATGAGACATACTACATGACCTTACAACATTTGAATGTTAAGAAAATTCGTGTAAAATTAATTTTTAACTACGTGGCCATCATGAAGTTAATTTATCACTTCTTAAAGATCCAAGACTCTTTTGATGGTACCACATTTTTTTTTGGAACTTTGTTTGGTTATGTTTGCTTTTATAGAAGAGGTGTGGTTAACTACCAATCCTCAAAAACTACCTGTTTGTATTTGGTAGCAAACAACCACTCATCAAATTGCTATCAAACTATTCAATTAAATTTCACATCAAATATATCACTCAACTACTACAAACAACAAGTAGTTAATTACCCAACCCCTACTAACACTAATTTTTAAACAAATAGTTAATTATTCCAAATTAGACTAACCCTTCCAATTCACTTACTCCACTCTTTTATGTTTGGATGGTTTTTCCACTATGTAAAAGTACATTTAAAGTTAAATCAAATTCTACATTTTTTTTTTTATTAATTATTAATTTTTTATTTTAATTCATCAACCTTTAAAGAATGTAAAACCTATAAATTTTATTACCAGTTTTACATGATGTTTAAAATATTTTTATAGAAAAAAACCATAGCAGGTTCATAACTTTCAAACTTTTTATTTTGGGATTTTTCATGGATAGTAATAAAAAGAAAACAAAAAAATAAAAATAAAAAATCCTGAAAAAATATTTGAACCAAATGATTAAAATGCTCTAGCTTCAATGAGTTTAGCTAATAATTTTTAATTAGTAGTTTAATTCAGTTGATAGTTTTCGATCAATAATTTAACTGATACATTCAATCAACAGTTCAACGGATAGAATCAATCAGTTAGCTGATAGTCTTCGACCAATTTGTTAAAAAGAAGAGTTAAACGTCGTAATTTTTTTTTGGAATCGTAGTTGGAGGTGGGGTTTATCATCGATGATATTCTACTTGTGGTGGCAGGTTTGAGATCAGTTTCTTTTGCTTGGTGTGGGAGGGAAGCAAACAATCTTGCTCGTTTAGCTATCTTGGAGAATCGTAACCAGCTTTAGATGAAAGATTTACCAATTGAACTCCATCTTTGTTTTGTTGCAAATTTTATTTATTTTTTTTAGATTTTGAATAAGTTGCATTTGAATGGATTCTTCAAATAGATAAGATGTTCATCTATCTATTATAACAATTTAACTCTACCATGATTCTAATATTAAACTCTTTTAACTTATAATGAAATTATCATATATTCGTATTGTTTATTATAAATATGCTTTTGATCATGTTGATTATTGCTTGTTTAATCTTTTAATTGTTTTAGGTCATTTGTTAATCAAAATTTATTTTAAAGAGTAGAATTTGTGTACACATCAAAAGTGTATGAGCTAACATCTTTTTATACTTTGTTTGTTTTTTTTTAATCACATATGTTTAATTTAATTTAGGTCTCATAATAATCGTTTCGTTTTTTGTTTTTGAAATTTATGCTTACAATTACTATTTTAATACGCTATTTTCATGATTTTGATGTCTACTTCTCACTTGTATTTTTAAAAGGAAAACCAAAACTAAAAAAAACAGCTTTCGAATTCTTGTTTTAGCTTATGAAATTTGACTGGATTCATATCTTGAAATATACATAAAAATTTAAATAAATATAGATTTAAATTTCAAAAACCAAAAACGAAAAATCAAATAGTTATGTAATATGACTTTACTTATTATTATTTTTGTCACTAAACAATATTTTTAACTATGTTTAGATTTTCTTTTAACATAATGATTTTTTAAAAGTTAAAAAAATGTTTAGATCAAAATTTTGACATTTGAAACTTGAAAAACTAAAATAAAGAAAAAGTGAAAACTAAAATCAAACAAACATTTAATAATCCAATTTTTAAAATAAAATTGAATGTTTTGTTGGATTTTCTACAATTTAGCAATAAAGTACATATCGAATATATTTAGATTCAGTGTGACGAATCTATATTAAATCTCGTGAGCCCGATCATCTTGAACAATCAAGACCCAATCGCGTGTACATCAGGGGTTTAGATCCCCGCCCTAGTGTTGCAGAAGAATAGCAGAAGCAGCCATGGCTTTCAATCTCAAGTATGCTGAAATTCCATATTATCGTATTCTTCATTTTCATCTGTTCATTTTCTTCGTATCGATTTCTAGGGTTTTGCCCAGCTTCAGATTCAAACTCAACGCTGGTTTTCCATTTCAATTTCTAGGGTTTCAGTCTTCTTTGTCTGCGTTTCAGGATCTGAGTGAAGTGTAGATTATGGCGACGGTGAGAGGGAGGAAAGTTTCTGCGCGAGGGGAAGCAGTGGCGGCAAATTATGCTTTTGGGCCTCTCGAAGATGATGTTATTATCAAACACAGGCTTCTCACCCGGACAACGACTACAAGAGGGGAGCCACCATTGAAGAAGCTTCAGAAGAAGTTTACTTCCTTTGTTCTTGAGGTTGAAAAGGATGGAAATAACTACGATGACTGTGAGAAGCTTTCCAGAGCTTTCTTACAAGAGCTGTCTACGTTTGAGATTCCATTGCTCAAGAGTAAAGCAGTTGTTGATGCGAATATTAGAGAAAAGGAGAGCTTCCATGAGTTTAAGGATGAGATAAACAGGCAAATTTTGTTAGCTCAGGATGATATTGAAGATCTTAAGAAGCAGCTTGAAGAAAGCAAAATTGAGAGGCAACACAAGGAGGAGTGTGAGGCAATTAGGAAAATTATTGCTGCACAGCCGCCAAGATCTGTGACACAAAAGACTATCGCGGAGTTGGAGAAAGAGATTGCTGCACTTGATGCGGAGAACACTGCTAGTTCAAGGACGCTGGAGCTTCGCAAGAAACAATTTTCCCTTTTGTTGCATGTGGTATGTTTCTATCAGCAATGTTTTCATAGTCACAGGGGAATGTTTGGATTGAGATTATAAAAATATTTAGTATTAGTATTTAGAATGAGATTTATTTTGAGTATTTAGAAATAATGATTGCAGTAAAAAACTTTTGGACGTAGTTTTTAGAATATTTAGAATGATAGTTTATTTTAAGTATTTAGAAGTAATGATTGTAGTCAATAGCTTGTTGTGACGTAGTTTTTAAGAGCATTTAGAATTAGTATTTATAATGAGAATTTATTATGAGTATTTAGAAGTAATGATTAGTAATGATTACAGTCAAAAGTTTGTTTGGATGCAGTTTTTAAAAATATTTAAAACTAGGGTTTAGAATGATGATTTATTTTAAGTATCTAGAAGTAACGATTACAATCAAAAGTTTGTTTGGAGCTAGTTTTTTTAACTTACTCTAAAATAAATATTTGGGTCTTTTTCGTTTGAAGCTTCGTTAGTTTAGAATCTGTATTCTCCACCACCTCTATATTTCACTAACTGTCTTGGGATTCTTAGATAGATTGCTGCACGGAGAAGATTAAGATTCTAGTGTTTAGTTGGAACCCCGAAATTTGGCTCAAAGGAAGGATGAAAACTATCTCATCGAATATTGCTAGTTTATTAGGTGATGGGGTGATTGGAAAAATTGATTTGATGTAATTTTTGGTGTCCAGTCTCCAGCATCTAGGATAATATTTAGATCTCTGCCAGTATAACGTGAATCCCGATGATGTTTAAACTTTAAAGCAGCCGTAGGTGAAGATTATGTTTAGTATCTGAAAGCCTCTTAACTCTCTTTGTCTATGATGCTTTAATCTGTTCATTATTTGGCTATACAACACCTGTAGCTAGGAAACATGTGCTATGCAATGTAGCTTAATTCAGTGATTATTAGAATGTAACCTCGACTGAGGGGTCCAAGTTCTAATCCCGCAACTCCAAATATTCTTGTTGAGCTAAAAAAAACGTGTGCAATGTCTGATATATCCCGCACATACTAAGGATTTCTCATCTCGTTACCTTTTTATTTTTTCACGGTCTTTCTTGCTGTGTTCGAGTTGAAACAAGCTGGAGTATCTTTCTCTTTCAATTTTTTCCATTAATCAAATTATTTTATAAAGAAACCTAGAGGTTTGCATAGTCACTAAATATTTTTGAAGAATGCTCTCTTGCATGAACTAAGCTTTTGATTCTAGTTGACCTTTTCCAACTCCAAATGATTGACTAGGTTCAGTCCTTTAGAGCAGAACATTTAAGAAACCTTGTTGCAGCTGCAGACCCAAAGACAAAAGGTTGGCCTTTTTAAGTCTCGAATTTACATTTTCTCTAAAATAGACTTCCTCCAAAGTCCAAAGAAGAAAGTTAACCATCACGGGTTGGCCTAGTGATGAAGAGGGTCTTGGAGAATTCAAAAGCTATGGATCCAGTACATTGTGTCTACCTTGAACCCTCCCCATGAATTATGAGTCTTCTTGACGTACACATGCTGTAGGGTTAGGAAAGTTGTCCTATAAGAATGACCGAGGTGCGTAGTCCAGACACTCGTCAATATTAAAAAAGAAAGAAAGAAAGAAAATTCTTATGAGTGAGCCACATAGTATCATATTTGAAAAGAGGGTAACCATTCAAATTTTCTTACTCTGTAGTCTTTAGTCTTCAGTGATACAAGGAAGTGATTGGAAAGGGTGTCTATCAAGGCAATTATTATATATTTTTTTGTTTCAACTTTCAGGAAAAACTAGTGGGTCTGTCAAGGCATTTTAACTCCTGTTCAAATTTTCTATCCACTCCTTGGGAAGCACACAATCATAGTGCCTTCATTCTTTTGTGAGACGACCACTAGAGAAAGGTCAATAAAAGAGAGACCAGGAATCAGCCTATTCAGGAGTTCAACCACTGCATATATATAATTTGATCTAATTTAACATTTTTCTCCAGGGGATTAACTTTAACATCTGTACATTTTCCTTTTCCTTTTCCGTTAGTTGACATAATTAAATTTACCCCAACCTACCGGCTTAAGATTTTCATTTTCCTTATCCAATAATTGTTGTTTATGTGCTATGTTTTCTTTAATTTATTTTTTGAGGAAAGGGCTTTTTATTGGGGATGTGGGGCTGAGTGTTTAAATCTCTAGAAGTTGCTGAATGTTGTCAAACAATTAAAAAATTCTCGTCCCACCCACACTATGCCAATCTGGAAAAATTGTCCTATGCTATTAGTAACATTGTTCAGGTAGGAGGCTTATAGGTTCATTTTCTCTTGACATTACGAGGTTTTCCCATTACTCTTGCATTCCAAATGAACAGGCTTGTGTTCAAAATTTTAAATAACTATTGCCTGGCTATGATTGTTCACAATTTCTGCCTAGTGCTTGAAATCCTCAACTTATTATTGCTACAGGTGGATGAGTTGCAAAATACGATGGAGGATGAACAGAAGAGTTTAATGGAGGAAATAAGAATCACAGCCGAGGAGAGCAAGGTTGGCGTGGATGAGCCTAGTGGAGGCCTGGAAGCCATGGCTGTCGACTGAAACTATTCTCTAGAATGTTCTGGGGTAAAACTTGTATGCATATTTTTTTAAAACTCATTGTCAAAGCTATTATGTTATCTGGAAAATTTGCTCAAATTGAGAAATGAAAATGCAATGGAGTTGGATCTTCTAGATTTTCTCCTCTTAGGTCAATTTAATCAAGTAGAATCTTGTTCTTTCTCCTAGGCATTATATGTTAAAAGATATGCCATGGTAATTGTGCAGCTTTGTGATGGAAATGTGATTGAATATTTTGGATCTTATGCAGGATTATAATTTTGGCAGATCAAGTTGTTAAAACTGACCATTCAACTTATGTGCATTTAATTGTCTAGTCTAGTTATGAACATTAGACTTCTGCTCTGTACTATATTTTTATGGGATATGTTCCATGGCTAAATAAAAGATCCATCATTTCCCTCCGAATTCGGTTTTTTTGGAAAAACGAGACTCGAAACTTCATAACCAGTTTATTGTACTAAGAAAAAAAAGATAGCAACAACCTCCAACTAAAACTTGCAATCATGCAATTAGTACTAGTCTTTTCTCAAATTACACATCATAGAAACACGAAATTATGACCATATCTATAAATTATGCTTCTTTAGCTTGTTCATTTATGAAATACTTGTTGGCAGCTTGAGCAATGGCTACCAAAGGTTGAACAGTAGCTAAGGAAATATTTGCAGCAGCTTCTTCTTTTAACTCATATTCGATTGTAGATTTGACAATGCAACTGTTTTCACTCTTCTCAATAATCTCCAAATGCAACCTATAAAGAGTGAACCCATAATCCAGGTAACCTCCTTCCACCATCTCTGCTATTTTTAAACGCTTTTCATTGTCTACCTTTATATACTTCTCTTTGTAACTTGCAGGCCCACCTAAACCTGTAAGCTATGAAAATTTGTTTGCGTTAAAACTCGAAATCGTGTAACATACCTTATAGTTCTTGTTTTTGTTGAGTTATAAATTTGAGTAAGGTAAACTCTGTGGTTTTTGGATATTTAGTCAAGAAATTTTACTTTCATCTATAATTTATATTATTATTTTATTTATCTTTTGCCTATGTTATCAAGACTTAAGTCACAATCTGAAAACTAGAGAAAATGGGGTCGCATTTGATAACCATTATTGTGGTGTTTGGATGTGTAATTGCTTAAGTGATTAGAATTAGGGGCTATTTTGAGTGTATAATTTAGGGCTACAGTAATAACTCATTTAGATGCGATTGTTTTGTACAAGGGTTCCATGAAAGTTAGAAATAAAAATTTATTTTGAGTAGTTAGATATGAGTGGTTATTTTAATTGGTTAGAAATGAGTTATCATTTTGAGTGATTATAATAGTTCGTTTGGATGTGATTGTTTGAAGTGTTGTAAAAAAACTCATTTGTAATAGCTTGTTAATTACGGCTAACAAACACCCTAACCCCTTTATGTATTTATTTATTTTTTTAATTTTTGAAATTTAAACTAGTTTTCACTCGGATTTTTCCTAAAGGTTTCATCTTTTAAATACATATTTGAATCCCCCACCCAATTTCAAAAATCAAAACAAGTTTCCAAAAGTTACTTATTTTTATTTTCCTAATTTTTATTTGGTTTTTAAAAACATATGTGAAATGTAGATATCAAAAAGTAAAGAAAATGATAGGGTTGGGCCTTACACAAAATAAGAATAGTTTAGAGGGGCATTTGTAGTTAGTCAAGGACGTTTGTTAGGATTTTCAATTATAAATAGAGGGATAGGCGAGTGAGCAGGGCATCCAATTTTTTTTCTTTTTTTGAAAACTGAAAAATCAAAACTTTGCTTCACTATACCCAGGGTAACCAATGCCTGTCTCTAGGCCAGACACCAGGAGACATGGGAGATGTTTACAAATTAATGTCACAAATGGATCTCGAATTTAGAAATTTGGTGGAGCACACCTTCAAAGCCCAAACCTTTAATCACTGCACCACCCCTTGGGAACAAGAGAATATTCAAATATTGAGTGAAAAATCTTGTGATCTCAAGAGAGTATTCTCTAAAGAATGAGAGGTTCCAAGTCCTATCTAGGTTAGTTTATTTTCTTTTATATATCATTTCAAAGTTTGGGTTCTAGATCTTGGATCCAATCAGAAAATCATAGATTGGAGTAGTTTTTGTAAGTTTAATTTTCAAAAAGCAAAAACCAAAAACAAAATTGTTATCAAATCTTGTGTAGCTTTCAAAAACTTTTTTTTTTGTTTTTGAAATTTAACGAGGAATCCGACTGCTTTTCTTCGTAAAGATGAAAATCATGATATGATATAGAAAATGAGAGAAACAAAAGTTTAGTTTATTAGACAAGATTGTAAGTGTTTAAACAAGATCGTAAATGTTTAAACATGTAAATGTTGATAGCCATGTCATGTTTATTAGATAAATGTGAACTAAATATTATGATGTATTTTCTTTCATAACATATACTTGATAACCATGGACACATACAACTAGATTTTTGTCGAGGATGGTAACGAGAAAGACTTGACAAAATCCATGCTCAGAAGTTGGATATACAAACCTGCATTCCCCCTTCAAAATGAGAGTACTTTTTGCGGTTACTTGCTTGCACCTCTATCGGTGCAAAACTGACTACATTGTCGTTGTTGAATTACGTTAAATCATCAATCAACTCAAAACTAATTTAATAAATTCAGTGGTAGTCTCCTCGTATAATTACTCTAAGTTAAGAGAGTAATGGATTTACCAGGTACAAAAGTGATAAGAAAAAGCGTCCCTTCGCCTCCATCGCCTTCAAGGACGTCGATTTTCTGGACGAGATTGGAGAGGTGAATCGGAACAAATTTAGAAAACTCAAGGGTGCCATAGAGCTCCCATACTTTGGCTGCTGGTGCTTGAATCTCAGTTTCATCACTGATTTGGCTCACCATTTTTCTTCTTTCTCCTTAGAGAGAAGAGAGCTCAGAATAAGAGATATGTGCTGTTTTTATGCAAAAACTGATGCCTTCACACACCACAGATTTTGATTGGCCTTTATCTTCAATAATGCTATCCACATCTCTTGATTTCCTCTAGCTAAATACTAAAGGGATCAAATTCATTTTTCTTTATATATATGAATCAATAGGAGCATAGCTATTTATTGATCAAGAGATTATGATTTCGAATCTTCTATCCCTAATTGTGTTGTTGAATTAGTAAAAAGTTTTTCGCGTAATGGTTAGGTCTGTCGACTTTCCTGTGTAAGCAGCATTGAATAAACCTTATGTGGCATAGGAGTTTCGTTGTTTTTCGAGTAGGATTTCGATTCATCTATCTCAATTTGGCAAGAATTTGCATTATATAATCATCATTCAAAATTGGCTTGCTCACACCAAGAGAATCAACAAGATTATTTATCTTCTAGCAGTATTCCTAAATCCCTAATTACCCTTTTTTTTGTCGAGTCGAGCTTTAACTTGCGATCTTATACACATGCATTGTTCTTCTTTGAAGTCATACATGTAAGCAACTAGAGAAATATCAGAATAGTCGTTGATCCAAGAAACCACGCCCGTACTCAAGGTAGGACATCCAGTATATCAAAGGACAACAATCTAGGGCAGATTGTCTAGTTTAGATACTGGCATCTCCTTTGCTCATTGCATTGAATTTACTTCCAACATTTCCACTAATTTACCATTCTTCACATTTTCCTCTATCTCAGCTATCAAATCATTTATCTTATTTGATACAATTACCATTCATCTTTCTCCTTCAAAATCTATGGCAGATTGTCTACTTTGTCCTTATAGCATAAAACTACACATACTCAGTTGCCCCGTTGCCAAAATAATTGAGTCCTAAAGTTTCCATACGAGCATGCCAATTGACATAGAACGATAAAGAAATCTTCCCATTCGGTTCGATTACTCTTTGACAATGCAGGTAGACGTAAGAAAATGTCAACACGAATGTCGTTTAACGGCAAGTTGAATGAAGAACTTGCCGCCATTATGTTCCTTGGATTCTCTATGTTAGCTCGTTTAAGTTCAAACATGCCTTTCATCACATTGTCTGAGATTGTCACTTTCAAGGAAAAGTTAAACAGGAAATTGTATCGAATGAGTTCTTCTCGCAAATTAATTACAAATGTAGGCAAACTATAAAGTATTTATATTCATAGTCATTAATACGTTTTAATAATGTATTATAAATACATATTAATATAAGTATTATATGAAAGTATGTGACAATAATCAATAGTCATTGCTTTTTTTTTTAAGTTGCGTAATTATTTTTTAGATTTGACTAGTCTGATAACTTTTTCAAGTTAACCGTTTTAGATTTGGGACTAGATACAAATGTTTTGATGTACTAACCTAAAGTGTTTGCAACCCATTTGGATTATTGATGGCTGCTCTAATCCCTTGATAGAACCACATGCTCAAAACAAATTAATAATGAAAAAGTGTAACTAATACATATAATAAAATGTGGTATGTTTTCCTTTTATCTTTTCATTAGAGATCATCAACACATCTCTCATTAACTATTCAAGATTGAATTGCAGTTTTTTTAGAATGAATATTATTTTAGTTAAATAAACTCTAATACTCTATTTAGTAGATGTACACATTCCCTCTTAAAATTAATTAGCATTTACAAGAGAACGCATCATCTTATAAATATGGTAAATTTTCATTGTTTTAACGTGGGATTCTTAATAGCTTGGAGCATATTTAAAATTATGTATCGAAAATTATGCACTGGAAAGATGAAAAATTTACCAACAATATGAAACGAATGGAAAAATTTTATGAGGAGAATAAAATATTGTTAAAGTAAGAATAAAAAACAGTTATGAGACGAATAAAAATGTGATTTTGGAAAAACACGATTATGGGTAGAATAATTTTTGATAGTCCAAACACCGAGAATCATCTCTATTCTCACTCTTCCTATTTCATCTCGATGGCTCAAACACATCAATATGAAGCAAGTCATTATAATATCACATGGAATGTAAGAAAGTTTCTAACTATTAGAAGCTAAATCCGAATTATAAATCTAATTGAAATTTTCAATGTTACAAATTATTAATACAATAGTAAAGAAAATACATTTCATTCATTTTGATAACTAAATATACAAATTCTTTATAAACACAAAAAAGTTTCTCAAATTATTTACGTATCAAAATCGATATGCCAACAAGAACAATAAGCCATCAGTTCCTTTCCCAACGAAGAACTTCAAAAAAAAAAAAAAAAATTCCTTGTTACCACAATGATATCTACCTGTCATATATATATATATATATATATTTATTTATTTTGAAACCAAATAGGATTAAAATATTACTAAATTTGTTTTTTTTTTCTTCAACTAACTATGACATTAATATGATTTTGTTATCTTCCCAAACAGTCAAATGACTATTTATTTTAAAAAAAAAAAAAAAACTATCAACATTTTTTTAGTTAAAAATTGTAAAGTTGTGTGAGACCAATTCAAATCATTACATGGAGTTTTTTTTTTTTTTTTTTTTTTTCTGAAACATAAATTATTACTAGGAGTGATCCTCAAGTTCTACCAACTTCAATTATCTTTTAAGGAAAAAATTACTTCCCATTTTTCCTCACCCAAATTCAAGACTTTCTTTGTTTAAGCATTCTCAACAATGCTAAATAATCACCTCTTACTTCTTCTTTTCTATCTACCTCTCTCGGTTGACTCGGTTTCTTTCAAGATCGATCGATTCGAGCAAAGCGAAAACCGTATACTTTACGAAGGAGATGCAGTTCCTTCTAATGGAGCAATTCTACTCAGTGATCCAGATTACACTTGCCAAGTTGGTAGAGCTATTTACAAAGATGCCATCCCAATTTGGGATTCCCAAACAGGAATGCTCACCAATTTCACTACCCATTTCACCTTCACCATTGATACACTAAACACTTCTAAATTTGGCCATGGGGTTACCTTTTTCTTGGGTCCATCTGGTTTTCAAATCCCTCCAAATTCAGCTGGTGGATTTCTTGGCCTTTTCAACAAGACATACACTGATTCATCAACCAACCAAATCGTTCATGTCGAGTTCGATTCTTTCTCTGACGGTTGGGATCCTCGATTCGAACACGTCGGTATAAACGTTAACTCTGTTTCTTCCTCGAGTTTCACACGGTGGAATGTCAGCTTGCATAGCTCCGACATTGTTGATGTGTTCATCACTTATGACTCTGCCACTAAAAACTTGAGTGTGTTGTGGAAATATCAGAAGACTTCAGATTCTATTGAAAATACCACTCTATCTTACCATGTAGATCTCATGAAAGTTCTTCCTCAATGGGCTACGGTTGGATTCTCGGCTACAACCGGTTCATATTTAGAGCGACATTCGATATTTTCGTGGGAATTCAACTCGAGCTTAGAAATGAAGCAAACGGATGAAGACGATGAGGATAAAGTTGAAACAATTGTGGGTGTGACAGTTGTATTTGGAGGTTTGATGATCATCATAGCAATAACAACATTCCTAGTATTTTGGAGAATGAAGACAAAGAAAAGAAAAGGTCAAGAACACGAAAATCTCGAGGAAGTTAACTTGACATCGATAAACGACGATTTCGAAAGAGGTGTCGGACCGAGGAGATTCTCTCAAAAGCTTCTCGCCACGGCAACCGATAACTTCTCAAACGAAAGAAAACTCGGTCAAGGAGGATTCGGTGCAGTATACAGAGGAAACATACCAGACATAGATTTGACAGTAGCAGTAAAGAAAATCTCAAGGGGTTCTAGACAAGGAAAAAAAGAGTACATAACAGAGGTAAAGATCATCAGCCGGCTTCGACATCGAAACTTGGTGCAACTCATCGGTTGGTGTCACGATAAAGGCGAGTTCTTGCT
>JBBMEG010000004.1:2946291-2980588 GCA_037832605.1 Cyclanthera cordifolia
GTAGCTGAATTGGAGGTTCAAGGTCCTGCAAATGTGTCTCAGATTGCTCAACTTGGTCTTCAAGTTCAGGTCGATCCAAAAACTCGACGGGCCAAGCTTGTAAATGCCGCACCACCATTCAAAGAAAATTAACAATTGTTTGGGGCAAATGGATGAAGGAAAATAATGGAATGTTCATATTCTAAATTTTTTATTTTCCTTGATAATATTATATCTAATTTATAACACAAAGATATCTCTTTTTTATTCTTTTCTTAATTTTCATCTTATCCATAATCACTTTGGGCTCGTTCTTGTCTGAGAAACAGACATGTTTGGTAATGGTTTCTGTTTCTTGTTCTAAAAAAATATAAGAAACATTTTTGGGAAATTATAGTAAAAAAAAAACTAAAAAAAACAAAAGTCTCTTATTATACAGTTCAAGCAACAAAGCATTGATAGTAAAGAGGGTTTTTTTAATGAATAAGTTCAGTTGAAAGAAGAAATGGCAATGCTCTGTTTTTAAGTTTGTTTTTTCTACTCTTGTTTTTCTGGCGATTCTAATCAATAATTAGACAAGCAGCTAATCAAAGTTTTGGTCGTTTTCGAAAGTTGCTGTTTTGTATTCACTATTATAGAAAATATTCTTCATTTCCTATTAAAAAAAATATAACTTTATTTGGCTTCCTGCAGTACAAATGTAAAACCCAAATGAAATTTCAACTGTATTAGCTTAACTAACCTGAAAATTTTAATTGTTAGAATTGTATTTAAAATTTGTAAATTTAATCTATAGTGATTTCAAATCTAATAATCAATTTTCTAACTTTTTTTTTTTTTTTGAGATACATTTTTTTTTTATTTGTTAGCGTAAAAAGAGCAATATTTGAATACTTCCTAAATATTATAATAGATATTTTCTGGCATTTGTGAGCATAATAATATTGTGCTACATTTTCAACGTATAATTTCTTTTATATTAGTGGTTATTTTTATATTTATTTTTTAACAAATTTTTTATATATACCCGTGGAATATTAAAACATTTTTTATATATAGATGTGAAATATTTTTGTGCTCATAAATTATGAGTAGTATAGACATGTGGCTTTTTGTTAAAGCAAATTCTATTTATAAAGTGTGCAAATCAATTAAAACACAATCTTTCGATATAGCGAATACGATACAAGAGAGAGGGGAAAGAAGCTTCTTTCTAAACCTGGAACCTCTTTAACCTCCAAAATGAGCCACGGCTCGAATTCGAGCAATAGAAAAAACGAGACCAAGCCACGGCTTGGATTTTGGAGTTGACGAAAGTATAAGAGAAGAAGAAGATTGGAACAAGAGGAAGAGTAATTTAAGCATATGAAGTATTTGTTTGAGGGTTTGTGTCTTAAAAATAAGAGGTTGGGAAAAAAAATTTAAAATTTTTATTTATGATAGATCTTTATTTTATATGAAATAATTTAAATTGAGATTTGATAGAAAGAAAAAAAAAAGTGAAAAATAAATTAGAAAAAATTTGTAATATATTAAAAATAAAGAAGAAGCTTAACGTCCCTCTAAATCCAGGGTAAGATTTTGAATATGAAAAGCACGGAAGAATCCAAAGTTTCATCTAACTCCCACGTTGACTATTGAAAGCAAGTGATGTCACATCATGAAGACCTTAATGAAAATATTTACTTTATGATATCAAAAATCTTTCAGGCCATGACCATCAAATTATCATTCTTTTAAATTAAATAAAATAATTAAAACTCTCATAATTATTACATTTTAGTTTAAAAAAATAACATTGTATTCTTCTAATTTTTCTATTATAAATTTTTTTTTAAATATATGTGATAAACTAAAATATATTATAAATAAAGAAGATCATAATTATTAACGTATTAACAGATAGATTCGATATAAACTTTGCTCAATTGTTAATGAAAATCATGAATATATAAATGATTGCACCGATGTTTGTATTTTATGAGTGCGTCAATCAATAATTAAAAGAATAAATACTCGGAGGACTATATCTCTAAATAGTACATAGAAAAAATAATTTAAAAATCATTGTCATAACAACTAAATCTAAGTTATGTATATTTATTAATAAATATGTGGAATATAGTGAATTAATAATACAATTACCAACGTCTACGTACCTAAAGCAAAATGCAATTATTTTCAAACAAGGGACTTACAAACTTGAGGAATTTTCTAATTTTCATTGACTGCCTTTGTATTTAATGACCAAATTTATTCTGAATTTAATTATTAATTATAACTAATTTCTAAATGATTTGGTATCTATCAATTCTCTCTATTTTCTACCCAAGAATAATGTTTAATTATCTCTTGCAATGCAAGTAAAAGAATTTACCTTACAAGATTAGAGCAACAACTTTTCTCAAAGAGATTAGAAGAATTATATTGATCAAAGGTGGCAACATTTTTTTTTTAGTACAGATCAAAGGAGGGGACCACAAATCCTACATAGACCCATTACTACTCTTAAATTCTAAATATTGGTTTTTAGAATCGAACCCTACTAGACATCCTACATTAGCATCACATCTTTGTTAAGAAATTGGTAATAGTAGTCCAATATTTTATTTTTTGGTATTGTTTTTTTTTGTTGCTAAGTATATATAAATGGATTGATTTTGAGCTAATATATACACAAAATAAATATATTTGTTAATTAAGTCTATCATGTTTTACCGAATGGATAAGTGGCACAATTATTTCATTGTTTGGTGTTATTCTAGTTCACAACGCCGGTATTTCATTGTTTGGTGTTACTCTTAAATTCTAAATATTCATATCTTTCTACATTTTTCGACCACCGGTATTTTGTTCTTTTAATTTTCATCTTCATTTTCCGCCGTAAATTCTACAAAACATATATCAACCCGAACCTACGAGTTTAAAGTATAGAATCTGTGGAGTCGAGCAATCGTTCATCCTAGTCGGGGCTTCTCACAGTAACTTCGTCCATTCAAGCAACTAGAGTTGTGCGTCCCTAGAGTTTGTGAAGTACGAACTTTTAACCTATTTATGAGTTGAGTATTAAAAAAAAAAAAAATACAATGGCCCCATGTTATACATAATGAAATAGTGATGTAACTCTTGATTAGATTTACATCATACATATTATATACATTAATTGGATTGATAGAAATTAAAGTGAGTTAATTAGAGTTAGGTTGAATTAATATTATTTTGCGTATACAAATCAATACGCCTTGCCTTTCATATTCAAACCTACCCGTATACCTGTTTCAATAATATCTTTAATAATCAAAAATTAAATAAAAAAATTAAAACCTTCTAGAAATTAAACTTACGTTTGTCTGGTATATATTAGTGAGTTAAACTATGAAGTCAGCCACATCTGAGACCAAAAAAAAAACAAAAAATTTAAGTTTCTTTTTCAAAAAAAAAAAAAAATAAATCTGCAAAAAGTTTAGTCTTTATATTTTTATAAATTTTTATAGATTTAGATTTTAGTTTCTATGATTCGAAGAAATTTATAATTTAATTTTATGTGTTTAATGATAAGAATGTGATGGACAAAAAAAAAACATTATTCATATATCAAAAGGTACATCTTAAGTATTTAATTCGCCTGTAATTTATGAATAACACGAACTATTTTTTAGGTTTCATCAAACTTTTCATACTATCTAAATTCTTTTTTTTTTTTAAATCGTAAGGGCTAAATTCTATATTTCTCCCAATTATAAGGACTAAATTTTATATTTTTCTAAAATCATATTTTTCTTCAAACTCTAGGAACCAAATTTATAATTTATTCTTATTTAATTTTTTTTTTTAATTTCAAAAGTGATTGTTTTTGCCAAACACTATATTTAAGTGTTTTTTTTTTCATTGATAAGTTAATCAAAACAAGTCCAATATGTTAATATTTATAATATATAAGAATTACTCTAATTTCATAAATCATGTTAATTTATGATCATAATTAATTAACCCAACTTTAAAACAACACAAAAATGTTATAATGTGTTTTTTTTTTTTTTTTTTTTTTTTTAAATTGTGGAAAGACAAGATGAGATTGAAAGTAATTTTAAACCAGAGACTAAATTAAACTGAAAAAGAAACAATTCAAATGTCATATATGAACCATTATATTTTAAACCCTAGCAAGATCAAAGCTTGCTACAAAATTTAATTCGGTTTTAAAACGTAATTAAAAGTGAGATTAATCTAGATAATTAAGAAAGTAATAATTATTATTAAGGTCTTAATTGTACACTCATCACCAAGAAAGTTCATGTAAAAAAGAGACATAATTTCCCATTCAATCCCTTTTATATATACAAAGTCATACATAATGACATGTTTGGAAGTTATCAAAAATCATAAACAAACCCTCCATATGATAAGAAACCAACAAAGTCAAAACAACAAAGACAAAATTAATCAAAAAAAAAACTTCAAATGTCAAACCACTTTTTCTCTTCCACACTATAATATTAATAATCCATTTTTCTTTCTCTTTGCATATAATATATATACCCTTTCAAAATTCTTTTTCCATCTCATGAATTAGGGTTGAAGCTTAATTACAAAGTTTTTGAAGGGGGTAATGATGTCGAGATCGTCGTCGACGGTGGTGGATGAGAACGGCGTAAAGAAGGGGCCGTGGACGACGGAGGAAGATCGAAAACTAGTGGATTACATTGAGAAACATGGGCATGGGAGTTGGAGAGCTCTACCAAAGCTTGCTGGTTTGAATAGATGTGGCAAGAGCTGTAGATTAAGATGGACAAACTATCTTAGACCTGATATTATAAGAGGAAACTTTTCTCTTCAAGAGGAGCAATTTATCATTGATCTTCATGCAGCTCTTGGTAACAAGTAAGTTTTTTATAATCTTTAATTAACACACACTCAAATAGGGCGTAGTTGGTTGAAGACTTAGGCTCGAGAGGTGTGCTCCCTCAAGGGTCTAGGGCTTCTTTGATGTATTCTGGTGTTGGGCCTAAGGACGGGCATAGTTACCCGGGTACAGTGTCGATGATTAATTTACTCTTATTTTCTTTATTTTATCTCTTCTTTTTTTTTTCCTTTTTAATTAAAGTTTTTTTCTTTATAGAAGAGGCCTAAATATAAAATGGGAAGTTTGAAGAAAACCTAATAATCAACAACTTATTCATATCCAATCTCTTAAATGAGGTTGTAATTTGAATAAAACAAAACGAATTTGAATTATAATATTAAAGAACATTTTGTAATTTTTTGTTTTGTGCTACCATTAGATGGTCGATAATAGCGAGCCATCTCCCGGGACGAACAGATAACGAGATTAAGAACTATTGGAACACCCATTTGAAGAAAAAGCTTCTCCAAATGGGCATTGATCCTGTCACTCACATGCCAAGAACTGATCAATATCAAATCAACAATCTCTCAAATCTTCATCACTTGCTATCTCTTCACACTGAAGCTCACCTTTTCCAAAATGCTTTGCAAATTTTATCCTCTCATTCTAATTCCCTCTCCATTTCAAATTATAACTTCTTCAACACACAACACCAAATCTCAGACCTAACGTCTTACAATCTTCCCTTTCAATCTTCTAATGTTCAAACCTTCCCACATAACATAGAGCCACTTTCATGCAATGACTACGTCGAGGCAACGGCGAACGGCACATTAGGGCTAAAAAACGACAAGGATCGACCAGAGACTTTTTACGACATGATCATCAATCATCAAAACTCGAACTCACTGCCCGTCTTGATTCCAGCTTCTCCCGAATGCTCGAAAATGCCAACCGTTGTGGAAGATAAATCGGAGGATCTTATGGATTATGAAGATTCTGATTCCTACTGGAAACATGTCGTACTTGAGTAAGTATTCAAAGTCTAAATAATAAGACTTTTCAAGGCATTGTTTGATATTCATTTTACTTTTTTTTTTGTTCTAGTTTTTGAAAATTAAGCCTAAGGAAAATATGCTAACCTATGATTTTTTTTTTTTTTTTTTTTTTGAATTTTAATATCTATATCTTATCTATAATTTTAAAAATCAAATAAATATTTAAAAACTAAAAAAAAAAAAAAAAAAAAAGTTTCCAAAAACTTGCTTTGAAATTTGAAACTTGACTAGAATTCAAAAACTTTATGAAGGGAATATGAAACCCAAGGAATTTGAGTAAACACTCTTAAATTTCATAAACTAATTAAAAAAAAACTTAAATAAAAACTAAGCTTCAAAATTAGGATACAAAAAATGAACAAATTTAAAAGTTAAAAGATTAGAATTGTATTTTTGAAAGGTTAAGAATTAAAATATATCAAATTTCAGGGACCAAAATGATATTTTACTCTAATTTAAAACAGAGTCCTTTTGTACTTAACCAATGTTCTACTTTGTCATTTTACCTTTAAATTGTATGAAGTTTAGTGCCGCGTTTGTTTCATTGACGTCTTCGATTTTGTGTGTTTTTATTTATAGGCAAACTCCGCCTCTGCCATGGACGGTTTCTTAGAGACTATGGTGTAGAGGATTTTACATTTGCTTGTAAATATATGATCAATGGATTTTTAATTTATGGACTTTTTATATTTTAATGTATGATTCTTATATAAATAAACATTGGGATCAACACGTTTATTTATTAATGTTTCGATTATTCACTTAATATTTAGATTAGCAATTCAACAATTTCAGCTCGTTTACTAATCAACTTCTTAATTAACTAATCTACCATTGGACAACTTTTTGAAATTATAACGGAAGTTATTAAAAAAAAAAAAGGAGTTATTTTTCAAAAAAGTTTGGTTTATATTTCAAAAAGTATATGTTTTCTAGAACGAGAAACAAAGGGTAAGTATGTATATATATTAGTTATAAAGTTGTATTGACTTATATTTTGTGGATAATAATAAAGTATGTGTTGTTGTGAGAGAGTTTGGTTTAGCTTTTGAATAAAGTTTGATTATTTATCAATTGTGTACTCAAATTATATTAAAATAAAATCCATATAGACAAAAAGTCTTAACGCAAATGAATTGTATTTTGTTTCCTTAGTGGAATCCAAAAGAGATAGAGGGTGATGCTCCTCCTCAATTGTTTATCACAATACATAGAAAATATAACTTTTTGGTGCCAAATGGGTATTCAAAATTGTATGTGATATAATTAAATCATTGTTTTTATATTTCAAAAAAAAAACATTTTTTTTTATAGAATAGATAATCACATTATACCTCAGATGATCACGACCGTCTCTAAGTCAATCATCGATAGACATCAACTAACTGTGTCATTCCTGGCAACCAAAAAAAAAAATCATTCCTTTTCCCTTTCTATATTATATTATGTGACAAGAGAAATGGGTATCTAATTTTCTTTTTGAAAAAAAAAAAAAAAAAACCACATTATTTCTCTACCATAGGCCTCTTCCAAAACAATCAAATTTTGCTGATTTTTTTTTTTAAATAAAGAATTTTTAAAGTGGTTTTCTTACTCTAAAAAAAACAATATATGAATATAACTTTTTAATCAAGAAATGGTGAGTGACAAAAAAAAAAAAAAAAAAAAAAAAAAAAAAAAAACCAAAATTGTGGTATGAATAAAATTATTCTTCAATGTGCTATCATTAAAATAGACAGCAAAAAAAATTTGTCACCTAGGACAAATTCTTTATTTAAAACTTTTTCTTTGATTGATTTTTGAATAAAAATATAAATACAAACTTATAAGAAAAAAAATATATATAGCATTAAATAGTATAAGATTTTATTTCAAAACGTTAAAAGAATCAGTATTCTAATAATATTAAATATGTCCTAGTATCTGTATTTTAAATGTTAAGATTTTTTTTTTTCATTTTTTTGCGTAAAATCTTCAACAAATAAATGGGATTAAAATTATAAAAAAAAAAAATAAGAATAAGCTTATTAAATTAGACCTAATTAATCATAATGGTAGTAGACATACATGAAATTAGAAGTCCAACAAATATAGTGAATGGATTTGAGAATCAAATAGTTGGGTGTGATTACTAACTACAAAACCATATCTAACACTAGAGTTAGTTAGATAGTTCCAACCTTCAAAAAAAAAAAAAAATAAATAAATAAATAAAAACAAACTCATTTTCTAGAAGACATCCAAAGTGTTGACTTTTTAATAGGTATAATACAATATTCTTATGTCGAATTTCTAGCAATACGCGAATAGCATAATTTGAATGCAGTCATTTTTTTTTTTTTTTGATAGAAATTAGGAAGGAGAACAACAAATTCTACGAGAGTGATACAAATGGGACTCGAACTAGTGATAACCATGATATATTTAACCATAATCTATTCTGATTTTATAAAAAAAGTCAAAGAGCACTTGTTAACTATTAGGTATGACTATTTCCCCCTCCTCTAATTAATTGTATTAATTCAACCAACCAACAAGTTAAGTAAGATTTTTTTAGGTAACTTATTTTCTTCTCTCTCTAGAGCATGAAAAGGACAAAGTTGGTGTACTTGTATATGAATTGATTGATTAAAAAAAAATTAAACCTTTGTATGAAATTTTAATTGTTTTTGGAGTTTTCCAAAAATCTAATACAAAAAATATAATAGTAAAATTATATTTGTAAATGTTCCCATCAATTCTGATACAACTTAATCAAATTTTACAACAAGAACACATTTTTCAACGTGAGATAATCATGAGATTTTTAATCATTGATAAGAGTTGATGCTTACTATCAAATACAAACAAGTAATTTTTAAGTAGTGGTTTATCACTTTTATTGTAAAAAATAATCATAATAAAACTATTTTTTTTAATAGACAAAGATTTAGATCTTCTTTATTAAAGCGATTACGATTATTTTTTGTTTGAGTTCCTCGATCCAGTTAGTACTAAAAATAAATAAATAAATAAATGAGGACTTCATGAATTTAATGAGTAGGTATTTTGTTGACCTTCATATGGAACTAACTCCACCTACTTTGCCAAGTTTGTTATAATTTTACTATGTGATATTCCAACTCTAGGCTATGCATGAAGTCAAACCATATTTGCCTTATATTATAGACATGAGGCATATATTTTTGTCCAAAAAAAATTGAATTCGAATTATATCAATTTAAGTTGGATCAACCGTTTTGATTAGACCTAATATCAATTTGAATTTAATGAACTTTGATTTCATAAGACAAAATGTAAAATGAGATATGTGAGAATGACACTGTTCCATGTCTGGTTGATCAAATGACTTATAAGTTGTATACAAGCAATAAAATTATGAATTTGATCTTATAATTTCAAAATTTTGGAGAAAATGTAGAATTTAGTCCTATAATTTTATTTATAGATAAATGGTGTGATTTTATTTATCCAAATCCACTTACCTTCTAATTTAGTTATTCATAAATAAATAGTGTAATTTTTTTGATCCAATTAATTACTTACTCTCTAATCAATATGCATGCATAGTTAACTTTCATCTATTTATTCACTAAATATCAAAAATTGTAAAATTGGAGTAAATTATTTTATTTAAAAAAAATCATTCTAATATTTTAAAATACGCTAAACTATAACTTTCTTCCGATTATAAACGAGTACTTATACTATTTTCTAATTTGAATCATTAAATCTTAAAACTTTTAATAAATAAATTTAAATTAAATCAATTGCTTAAAATCAAATAAAAAGTGTAGTATGAGACAATGTGATTCAATTTTTTTTTTTTTTTAGATCAACAACCCAACATTTATGAGTAAATTATCATGTTGTAGTAGTGAGCACTATTATAATGAAAAACAACTGGCTTTATTTAAAATAAAAAGTGATGTGCCAATAACAATTCTAGCATAAATGTGACTTCTCATTATGAATCTGTTATCCGTTGAACTCAAAAAAATAAATAATATTAGTTGATATAATGACTATATTTTTTATTTAATTTAAAAGTAAATATATTTATCGTTATTTTATAGATTTGATTACTTATACAAGTTTCCCGACAAAATAAAATAGTTAGGCCTTTCAGCTATCGCAAGATAGGGGCATTCACCAACTTCTCTTAAAAACTTTTTTTTTTTTATTAACGAGTGTCTCAGCGAGTTTATATGCATTTCTCTCTATGATATTTAAATGTTAAAAGTATTTTCTGGGTAGTGATGAATATAAACTAAACTTATAAGCCCGTAGATGTTGAAGCCAAGACCGTCCAAAATGTTTTTTAAAGCATCTTTTATTGCAAAATTAAATCATAAAAACAAAATAAGAGTAAATTAATGATTGATGAGATCTAACTCGATAGGTCAATAGTGAAAAGAGATTACTTCCTTTCTTTTTCTATTTCTTCCCACCACATCAAAATGCCATGTTTCATAACTGAGATACAACTTCCAAAGTGTAACATGAATAATAATAATAATAATAATTCAGAACAAACATTCAAGAATCAATAGATATTGCTTGCTTTAAGCCAGATTCACTAGATTTGGAAATAATGAGACACAAAACTCAAAGTTAGGCAGAGATCCCATGTATTTTTCCCATAACAAAACAATCATCACCAGTCATTTTGTTCATATGAATAAGGTAAAGGGGATTTTCATACTTACAGCAAGTGAATGTCTGATCTCATTGCTAGCTCATCCTCCAGCTCATTCTCTCCTAGCTGACCTGGCATAAAAAATTGAAAGCCACACAACTATGCTTTATTTCTATCAGTCATCTCCACGTTCTTAGCTATCTATTCTTGCCAGTATGGCAAGATTTTGATGGGTTCTAACTTGTATGTACATTTATTTGAACAATGTCTAACTTCTAAGCATAAAGCTAAGAAGATGTGCTGCAATTTGCAGAGAGCTATAACATCTTTGATTTTCCTGATAGATGGAAGAACTAGCAAAAAATGCAGGCAATATTCTCAGCAGAAGATTAATTGCTTCATATCTAATCATATGGATTTATATTCACTTCTTTCCCAAATTCCATCATGTAAAGTTTGGGGGTGATAGAAGAAAGTGAAATCTAGTAAAAGTGAAAAGCACTTTATCCCCTGATTATAAAGCAATTGCATAGTGCAATTAAAGGCATAAAAAGTGCTTCTAGTTTAAAGGACTTTTTTTCTTTATATCCATGAATGACTCGACTTGCTTAGCAATACTTTGAGAGTTTTTGTATCGAGCTCTTATGAAGCTATCACAAATAAGCTTTTATAATCATTCTTTAAACAATCTAATCCAAACAAGCTATTATTACAATTTTTCCTTCATAACCACTCATTTTTTATCACTCAAAATAAACACTCTAACAAATATTCATCCAAACATCCCCGATCAACTATTCACATGGAAATATACTACACGACCAACATTTGGAAGATCGATAGAAAAGTAATTCTTACCTATGCTAACCCATGGTGTGAACTCATAATCTTTTAGTTCCATGGTTCTAATAAAAAAAAAGTTATTCTAGAAGCACTTCAATCTTCATAAAAGTGTTTCTATTCGAAATACTTTTTCTGAAAGCCCACAATCACATCCTTAGCCTATCAAGGTGTAGAAAGGGAACGAAAAACAAAACTTTCAAAGCAAGAAAAGATTCGAAGAATCAACTAAGGGAAAAAATTTCCTAGAATGTAACAACTACTTAAATAACTTCAGAGCTAATAAACAATTTTCAGTATTTCCAATATGCATACATAGAACACTAAATGAAATCCGTTGGTTGCTGCAAACGATCCCTGCCAAATGATTTCTATTCCTTCAAAAGTTGTTGAAGTTCCATTTAATAGAAGCAAGTACAATCAGAATAATCAAATTACAGTTCCAAATTTGCACAAAAGAGGAAGCAATTCACAATAATGCAAAACAAGATCACATTCATTGATGAGAAAAGCAGCCAACAGAGTGGAAACGCCCAAAAACAGCTTCCACTACATTATGATATACACAAGAACTCCAATAAAACCCAAATAAAACTAAAATAGTATTGAAATATAAAACAATAAGAGCTACGAGATTAACGAAGATTTTAAGGCATTAGGACTTACTCGAGCGTAAAACCATCTAAAAAGTTGTTCATCTTTTCCACTCCCTCCATTCACAACAATTCACCTTAACAACTTCCCTATCTAATTATTATTAATCTAATCTAATCTTAATACATTAAATCTTTCTAATGATATTCGTAACAAACTCGTAATCGCAAAATTCAAACACTAAACACAAGCACGAAAAGTTATTCTAGGAACAAAAGAAACTTCTTAACTTTAAGTTGCCAGCATTTGCAAGAATCCTACAAACTAAACAACTCATATTTAAGCTCAAATAATGGCAGAGAATACAAATAACCAATTATGAAAGATCAATTATTAAAAAAACCAAGTATGCTGTCTCATTAAGTTAAGAGGTTAGCCTACCAGTCACAATCTTTATATTTCATGCATAATTTGTAATATTGCATCCTCTATCAGGGGAAGAAAAAAAAAAGCTCAACAAGAAAGGCATACCAAGATTTCAACTGACTGAACTCACTAATGGGTGTAAAATAAAACACTATTATAATCTTATAAGGTTGCCTCTCTCACAGCTTCCTTCCAAATCAACCCCATTATCCACCACAGCTAAAGAAATACTCTTATTAATGATTACTGACTCTCACATTCCACAGAACACTAGCTCATTTTCATTTACAGAGGAAGAACTGAAGGCTTCCCCAACAGCCGGTTTGTGAACAACGTCTAAGAAAAATTTGGTCAAGAAAGGCTCATAGTTGGGCATTTTAGCATACCCAGGTAAATAATTAATATCAATCACAAGATACCTATTTCGATCATTACTATCCCTAATCAGATCAAAGTTAAAAAGCCTAAGCCCCGTTGCTTCCCTTAACCCAGCAGCCACATTCATCACAAATTCCAAAGATGGCATTTCAACATTGTTACCCTCATCGTCTCCTTGAGGAGTACCTGAATTAGAAATCTGCGAAAAGCTCGAAACCGCATCCAATTTCTCCACCTCCTCCGGCGAAATGTCCGGCAGCGATTTCCTCGTTACGCAAACCACGCACTCCCCAACGACATAAACCTTGAACACCACACCGCCATGGTTGACGAATTCCTGCAGCACAATCGGGGCGATTAACCCTTTCAATCCGTCATCATTCGACACCAAACTCAACTGATGCGAGTTCGCAGTGCCGTCGGATTGTAAGGGCTTAGCGATTATAGGAAATTTGAGCCCTAATTCGCGAAACGAACTCAACCCATCTTTGATCAATACATCCAAATCCTTTACCACGACTTGCCTAGGAGTCTCAATCCGGTCTACCCCACATGGGATTTTGATCTCATTGACGACTCGGAGCATGGAATCGCGATTGAGGAGGCGGGAGATTAGCTCCGGCGGGTCGACGACGGCGACATCGGGGAATTGGGAAGTGAAATCGTGCAATTGCTGAACCCAGGAAGGATCGTAGAGCTTGTGGATGATGCAGTGTAAGGGGGATTGATGAAGCAGCGGGATAAGAGGGTCAATGCGGACGAGGTCGATTCCATGGAGTTTGGCGTAATCGACAAGCGAAGGGAGAATGAAAGAACGCTCCTTCTTGGGGGAAAGGGCGTAGCCAATTCGAATGCGAGGAGAAGACATGGATGGAAGAATGGATGAAGAAAAGGGTGTTTGGGAAGTGGGAAAATGGAGGGGAAAGTTGCAGAGGGAGAGGGAAAAAGTGGGTATTGGCAGAGGAAGAAGAGGGAAATTGGAGTTTATATAGTCATAGTTTGGAAGACAAATGTATGGCAATGGCAGTCTTGATTAATGAACTCACTCTGGTGAGAATTTCTTAGAGATGATAAATAAAGTAGATTCTTCATTTATGTCAACCAACATTATCTTTCAAACATTGTAGAAATTATCATTAGTAAATTTTTGTAGTTTTTTATTTTAACATTTTATTTTGTAAAATAAATTTGACATATATCACTTAATAGTGAACTATGTGACACTAACTCGAGCTTTACTCACTGTGTTAAATTTAATCAAAAAAGTGAAGATTACAAACTATTATCACAAATAAGTTTCGAACCTAGAATCTTGAGGGAGCACATCTCTCGACTCAAGCTTCCAACCAAATGCGTCATCCCCTTAAGAACTTGAAGAGTGTCCATTTAATCCTAATTAATTACCATTTCAATAGTTTGTGTTTAATTATTGTTGCGTCATTGAGTTTTAGACTGCAGTCTCTAAAAGATGGTGCGGTTGATTAAAAGCTTGGATTGTAATATCATAATTAAAGCTAATATCATAATGGAACATCATGATTCTAAGATAAAGCAAACAATTATGAAGATACATGCATTTGATATTATTTAGAATGAATTAGTAAGCATTACAGCATGGTAAAGTGATTTTAGATGCGAGTTAAGCTTAATATTAAATGGCAAATATAGCAAATAAATATACTTTGTTCTAATTAATATCAAATGGCATGAATAGCAAATAAATATATTTGTCTACATAAATGGCAAATTCCATACATCTATAGCCCACAGAAAAATAAATACAAAAAAGACAAAAATACCCTTCCTTTCCAATAGTCATTGCCAAATATTGACCATTAACCTTGGGAGAGATTCATTTCTTTTTTGGGGAAAAAAAGTAAGTGCAACTTAAATATACTTTCATGTATTTAGTTTCAAGTTTAATTATTGCTTTCGAATTAAGTTTTTGTAGTTTTCGGTAAATTGTTCATTGTAGTTTTTTTTTTTTTTTTTTTTTTTTGAATATTAAGATTGAGGAGACTAGGGTCATAAAATGGGTTAAGATGTACTTGCTTTTATTCCTTGATTGCAGGGATTTTGTTTTCTTTTTGTAAGGAAGATTGTAACCGAGTAGTAGACTTGCTGGCCAACTCGTTGGTGATGCCTAGCTCTTTATCTTTGTGTTTAGGTGGTTCTTTTTGGATAGTGGCTAGGATAGTATGGTTTGGAGAGAGCATCTCCCATTGAAGGTGTTTGCGTTGCTCTTGTTAGAGCTTTTTGGCTACTGCTTTTGTTCTTAATGATATGGTTTCTTCAAGAAAAAAAAAAATATGTTAAAGTAAGAGGTAAAATGTAAAAATCTGAAAAAACTAAAACATTAATTTTAAGTATTTGAACATTTTTCCTTAAAAAACACATTTTACTTTTTCCTTATGATTTAGTATATTTGGCTCCCTAAATTATTTCTTTCCCTTTTTTTTTTTGAAATCTATTTAAAATTAGAATTAATTATAAATTTAGTCTCTATAGCTTGATGAGCTAAAATTTAGTCCATATGATTTCAAAATCTACACTTTAGTCTCTATGGTTTGGAAAAATCTACAATTTAGTCCTATAGTTTGAAAAATTAGAATTTAGTCTCTATTGTTTCATAAAATAGAATTTAGTCTCTATTATTTAAAAAATATACAATTTAGTCCCTATAGTTTGAATGAAATACGTTTTTTTTTTTTTTCGTGATGAAAGTGTGAGATAAGTAATTAATTGAAAAAAAAATACATAATTCATACATCGCATTTACATACTTAATTTGTCTACAATTTACCACATGAGCTATATTTTAGGTTTTATCAAATCATAAGGACTAAATTTTATTTCTTAAAACCATAGAGATTAAATTCTATACTTTTTTTAAATTATAAAGACTAAAATCTAGATTTTCAAATCACATAGACTAAACTCTAACTTTCGTGAAATATTGAGACTAAATTTATAATTTAACCTTAAAATTATTATCTGAATGTTATAGATTAATTATTATACACGTCATTCTATATATATGCGCACACATTTTTCCATGACGTGTATTTTCCTTTATGGGCTTATTTAACCTTTAAAAGAGATGATGGAGAAACATGGAAAAAAAGATAAACAAATAAAAAAGAATAAGAAAAAAGACAAGTAAATAAGACGAAGAATCATCGTCGATGAAGGAGGAAAAAATGGCAATGAAACTTATCAGATAATTAATGAAGATGATGGAATGCAATAAATAAGTATATGTTATGTTCGTCAACGATATAATTTTTGTGACGAAATAATCAAAACCAACATATCTCAGCTGATACTATGATACATTAACATTCACTCGATTGTTGATGAGATTCCTGCAAAACCCATACTTTCAATCACTGCACCATCTATTCGAGTTTATTCAATTTTAATTTTCAATATAGATAACCTAAGTTTCACCTAGAAAAAAAAAACAAAAAATAAATTTACTTCTGATCTTAATTTCATTGAGATTGAATTTAAATATTTTGCAGAGATATAATTGCTTTATTTTTTTAGCTTAATTATAATGGGAAGATTTGAACTCATCTCAGTAATGTCATTCATCCTACCTTCTTAGTGACAGGGTTCAATTGAATTTTTATTTAAATAAGAGTAAGATTGTTATCTTTGTTAAATTTTTTTTGTGAGAAAATTTTCTAATTTGAATGTTAATAAGATGATAGATTCAAATTCTCTCTTCTAGTTATAGTTGAATTAAATATGTGAAAGTTGATGTTCATATAAAAAGAACATGATCTACACAATGAAGAATTAAACAAAATTTTCGAACTCTTTTTTTTTTTTTTTTTTGAAAAGGAAAATGTATTAACCACGAAAACCACAACACAATACGTCATTCTCCACACAAGAGGCCACAAGGGGAGAGCCTCTTCCAAAAAGAAGATCTCTCCTCCAAAGGAGAAGGAAAAAGTTCCAAACTACAGACTGATCACAAAAACTTTTGGCTAGCTAGTCAGCTGCCCTATTACAAGCTTTATTACAGAATAAAAAATACACATTCCCCAGCTTATAAGAGAAAAAATCAATATCATCCACGATATTATTGAACTCAGAGAGGTCCCTATCTTTACGAGTCAAAGCTTGGACAACCACCATCGCATCAGATTCCACGATCAAAGGAGGAATCCACCGTCGAGAATTCAACAAAATCTTCAGTCCTTATATAATAGCCACACCATCAAGCATTTTGACCGCAACGTTCCTATAACCAGCATTAGTCCCTGCTAGAACCGACACTCCTCTACAATTGCGCACAATCCAACCAATCCTGCCAGCTTCCGATCTAGGGCAAACATAGGCATCAACATTAAGTTTCCAGAGATCCTGGGGCGGGGCTTTCCAAGACTCCACTTTAGACTCAACCACTCTCCCTTGGGGTCTTGACACACCTGCAAAAGAACCACAATGAACATTAATAGATTTCAAAACCGAAGCCTAGAGATTTTGGAACTCAGCCATTACGAACTTGTTAAACTTATGGCGCATTTTGAAGAGAAACAAAATTTGGACAATTCCTCTTAATTTTTATGTCATCATTTGGTGCCATAAATTTTGAAATAAAAAATTTGTAGCACCAAATGTAAAGACATAGAAATTAACAAATTTTGAAATAAAAAATTTGTAGGATCAAATATGTAGACATAGAAATTAACTAGCACTTAGCCTCATTCTAAAATAAGCAAAATTTTCTCCATTATAAATGCATCACGTGGCTTTTCTCTTTTTCTTTTTATTTTATTTTATTATTTTATTTTATGTAAAACCAAGCCTTTTCTAGTACTCAAAAAAAAAAAAAAAACCAAAAAAAAAAAAACCAAGCCTTTCTAATTTATTTTTAAGACACATATGTTTCTTTTTCTTTTTGACTTAATATTACTTGCGAGTTTTTCATGTCAGTTTTTTTTTATTTTTTTTATTTAGCAATATTAATTTAGTTTTTTTTTTCATTTAATAAATTTAAAAGTGAAATTGAAAAAATAAATGGTTTGGATAACATTTTTTTTTTATATTATAGTTTTCAAACAAATTAAAATTATTATTATTTATGTTCAATCATATGATCAATACTTTATTTTCACTATTTCAAGGGTGATTTTATTTATTTATTTATTTTTACATGATTTCAAGGGTGATTATACACTATAATGTAAATGTCATATCTAAAATTTAACAATGAAATTTTTTAATTGAATTTTTGAATGAATATTTGACAAGTCATGAAATTAACTTTCTAATTAAATTTATTATTTTCTTAAACTTCTTTACAAGTTTTAAATCTAAAACTTCCGTTATAATGATTGTTCATCAAATATGAAGTTAAAAACAAAATATTTTGAAATGAATGTAATATATTGAGCAAAATATAATTTATTTTAATAATTTAATATACAATTATGTTATTTTAAATTAAATAAAAAGTACAAAACAAAAAAAAGCCACGTGACATTAATTGCGCCATGCAAGCACCCTAGATTGTCTATTTGCTTAAAAAAAGTGCTTAATTATTAATACTATTTCTTGAGATAAAAGCTTAGTTATTAATATTATTTCTCGAGATAAAAGCTTAATTATTAATATTATTTCTTGAGATAAAAGCTTAATTATTATTAATACATGTTTAAAATACACGTTAAAACGATTTCAAAAAACAAAAAACAAAAAACAAAAAACAAAACGTTTAAAACTTCAACGAATTAAACGAAAAACAAAATGGAAAAAGATAAGAACAAACAAAGATGAAGTTAATGGCCCTCGACTGTGGAACCTTGACTTTGAGGATCATTGGAAACAGAGCACCGTGGTTTTGGTTTTACGTCAATGGCGGAATCCTTCTCTTCCACCTTTTTCTCTGTAACTTCTTTGAAGAATTTCGTCAGAAATTGCTCGTAGTCCGGCAGCACTGCAAATCCGGGCAAGTAATTTATGTCGATCACATAGTATGTTCCATCCCGATCCCTAATCATGTCGAAATTGAACAGCCTAATCCCCATCGCCTCCTTCAGCCCTCTCGATACCTCCTCCACCACCTTCTCCGGCGGCATTTCAATCTCCACCACCGCCGCCGCCGCCGCTTCCTTTCCACCGCCATTGCATTTCTCGCTCTTCTCCTCTGCCCTAGATATCTGCGAAAACTTCATCGCGCCTTCTGATTTCTTCTCAAGTTCCTCCTCTGTTTCCGCCACATCCGGAAGCGATTTCCGCTTCACGCACATCGATTGCTCTCCCGCGACGTAGACCTTGAACATTACACCACCGTGATTCACAAACTCCTGCAGAAGCACTGGAAATTCCAAATCCTTTAATCCGCTTCGATTGAACACAAGCGACATTTCGTGCGATTTCGCGCTTCCATTCGATTCCAACGGCTTCGCGATCGCTGGAAATTTCACTTCCAAATCCCTAATCGAAGCGATTTCTCCATCCTCCTCCTTGTTCAAAACGATCTGTTTCGGCACCTCGATTTTCACGCCGCTTTCCGAGATCTTCACGCTGCTCACCACATCGAGCATCGAAACTCTGTTGTAGAGCCGCGAGATTAGGTCCGGCCGATCCACGACGACGACGTCCGGATTCTTGGAGGAGTAATCTTGTACATGATCCGCCCATGCATCGTCGTAGAGCTTGTGGATGATGCAGTGAAACGGACCTTGGCGGAGGAGCGGCGTTTGGAGGTCGATGCGAACCAGGTCGATGCCGTGGAGGTTGGCGTAGTCGATCAGAGACGGACGAATGACATTGCGCTCTTTGTTCGGAGGAAACGCGTAGCCGATTATGAGGCGATTCGAAGAAGAATTAGCCATGGCTGGTGCAGAGATGCTGTTTGGATGCCGAGAAAAAGAGAAACTCCGATGAGAAAATTAGAGTTGCCGGTGAGAAAAACGGATCGAATTTATGCGTAATTTATACGGGCGGAAACGCAATTGGAAAAGAATTTAAAATGGGATCAGATTCTAATTATTCATTTAAAATGTAATTATTATTATTTTAGTACAAAGTCAATAAATTTGAAATGGAATCAAATGCTGAGGGCTTTAGTTAGGGGAGGGGCTGCCACCCGCTCGTGAAATTATGAAATTTCGTGGTTTCTTCAAATCAAGGATTGAATTCAATGGATAAAAAAAAAAATAATAATAAATAAAGGCGTAACAAGCATAAAGTTTTAGGATTAAGTTAAGAGAATTAAGTTAATTCCATGTTAAGTTAAGTAAAATTAATTTGAATAACTTGAGTGTTAATTACCTCACTTGAATTTTAATTATTATTTTTCAAACGTTTTTTAAATGATTCTCATTTAAATAATATATATATATATATATATATTTAACACAAACTAATTCATTTATCATTTAAAACAGAAACATCATAATATTAGTTTCGCCTACTAATTATAATTTTGAGTTTTTTTCATAAAAAAATTATTTTTAAAATCTATTATTTTAAGTTGACTATTATTTAAAATGTAGAAAACTTATAATATCCCTAATAAGCTTTGTATTAAATTATAAAATAACTATTAAAATATGTGTGATTTATGATAATTTTTAATAGTTTTTTCATGATAGTTTGATGTACTTAGTTATGAAAATTGTGTTAGTTATATATAATTATTCTATTAGTAATTAATTATGGAAAGTATTAAAATTGGATATTTAATAAAATATTAATTATGTATTTTAAAAAAATACATATATATAATTATGTAAAGTGCGTCAAAAACTACAGTAATTTCATGTTGACTTATCTTTTACAAAATTGACAAAATAAAACACATATTTTGCAAGATTAACAAAATAAGACTCGTCTTTTACAATTTTAACAAAATAATATGTAAATTACATATTTTTTTAGTTTTTCTTCCCATCATCCATGAAATTTTAACAATATAATAGCAATAAAATTAATGTTTTCTATTTAACCAAGAAAACAAAGTAAAAAACGAAAAAGAAATATCCTTAGCTACTACACAAAATTGTAATAAATGGCTATTTTTAAATTATGAAAATAGTTTTTTTTTTTTTGAAATTTAATAAATTGTAATTTATAGAATGCTATTTTAAAATTGTATATAGTAATGACATTAATTATATTTTCTTTGATAAATTAAAAACTTTGTGTTATATTTAATATTAACCGTTGATATCATATTATTGTATATTGAGTTAAGTATAAAAAATTTGTCCCAAAAGGGTGGCACAACTGGTTGATGATTTGGGCTCGAGAAGTGTGTTCATTCAAGATTATCTGTGACAATAGTTTGTAGTATCCATTTCTTTCCTGTACTGCGTGTTTAAATAAAAATTGAATTCCGAAAGTTAGAAACTAAAAATGAAAAATTTAAAAGTTAAAAAATAAAAATAAAAACGATTAAAAATGAAACAATAATCAAAATTTTAAGAACAAAACATATTTTAACCAATTATTATTATTATTATTAATTTTTGCAAACGTGACGTGCATTTTAGATTATTTTGTGTGGTTCGCTTGGCTTTACTATATTTGAATTAATAATATTATTTCACTATAACTTATTAAAAAAGTATATAGGAAACCAAGTCAAAAAAAGAATATATACGACTAAATTTTACCTTATCTCTAAATTATTCCTTGGTTTTGTCAATGGGAGAAATGGTTGGTCCGAATAAATATATATTCAATTAAAAGTATCATTTTACAATTAACTTAATATAATAATTTTATTAATTATTCTTATTATATTTTCATGAGTACCCAAGATAATATTTTATGTTTGGTTGGATTATTTCATGAGATAAATAGTTTAATCCTATCACATTATAATATGATTGTCAAAAATATTTATAAAAAGTTTATTCATTTTTAATTAGGTTATCAATAGACTAAATTCATAATTATTTTATTGATTATGTAAATTCGTACTAGCTAATTTTAATAACTCGACATAAATAGTCAACTACGTTGACTTAGTCAAATGATAACGAAATTAACAGTTTACTAAATGATTAACATTTTTCTTTTTTAAAATAATAAATAAATAAAATAAAAACATTTTGTTGGCGATATACGTTTTTAGCTCAATTATAATTAGAGGTGAAAGATTAAAATCGTATCTATTTTATTATGAATATTATTTGAACTATTGTTCTTATTAGTTATTTCTAATTTATTCTATAAAAGGTAAAAATATTATTCCGGTGATTTTAATTTTGATTTTTAATTTTCGGAAGTCAAATTTTAGTTCATAATATTGAATTTTATTTCATTTTGGTCATCGAAGTTTTTCAAAAGTTTAATTTTAGTCCGAATTAAAAAAAAAAAACTTAAAATTGATTAAGATCAGGTCAATAATTTGAATACAATCAATGATAGAATAGGAAGACATTTTTGAAATTTACAGACGTAGATGATAATTTTTTTTAAAAAGAAATAAACAAAATAAGTTCTTATGATGAATTTTAAGTTTTTTATTAAAGTTCATACACAGAAGCGGAACAAACCTCAAAATTTAGAGATTAAAATTATACTTTCAAAATTTAGGACTAAATGGAGCGAATATCAAAGTTTAGATACTAAAATTAAACTTAAAATTTTATGTACTAAAATAGAACAAATGTTAAAATCCAGAGAAAATACGAATTTCACAGATCAAACCAAACAATGAAACCACTGCTTCATCCACTGCGTCACTGATCTATCCGGTGAATTGAACCTTTCTTAAACGGGTAACCCGCGTGACAGGCGGGAATACTCACAACTATACTACAACGACTTTATGATAATTTTTTTTTATTTTAATTATTATACTTTATAAGTAAGATTTTTGTCCTCCACTACAATAGTACATTCATGTTTGGTTTTTTTTTTTTTTTTTGAGAAAAAAATTATTATTTGAATGTTTACATCTCCACATAAATTTCTACCGATTTGAAATTTAGTTTTACGTGGTAGTGGTCAATTATGAGATGGTCACTTATTTTTGTTATTACTATTTCTTTTACAATATATATGAGCAGAGAAATCAAATCTCTAATTTCGAAATTGTTGATAAAAGATGCTGGTCGTTGATTCTAATTGACTTATCGATTTGATAAGTTCAAAAACTAGTAATGAAAATTGCTATACTCTCAAATAATTAAGACTAACTTTATCATTTTCAACATACCTATCAACTATTTTTTAAGGAGGACGTAGTGAACCATTTTGATTCCAAATAGATTTGATAATTATCATTACATTTTTAAGATTGTTCAAATAACTCAGGTCTTTAAATTCTAACGATATTCGAATCTATGATTTCTTAATAATGATAATACATTATGGTGTGGAACATATGTTATTGTTAAAATAAAATTTTTTTAATTTATATTATTATTATTATTTCGAGATTCAAAAAATATAATTTAGACCAATTTTATAACCATTTAAATTATGATTTCTAAAACTTTAGCGCATAAATGCACTTGCCTTTGAACTTGCACGTCTTCTTATTTGTTTATACACACGTCCAACCCTTAAAAACTATAAAAAGTTAGTAATTGAAATTTAATTAGAACTTGACTGAAATAAAATACTGTCACGAGTTCAAATATCATACTCAAGTTTCATTTTTTATGTAATGCCAAGAATTTTTATGCATACCAAGAATGAAATATGTGATATGTGAATGATCTAGTACAAGTCTTGCTAACATCTTACTTTAGTGTGACCACCGTACAAATTCTCTTCAAATATTTACCATTGTTATTTTATTTTAATTATGTTTTGCTGGTTTACTTTTTTATTTTTCTTACCATGAAGTACAGAAATATATAAATAAATAAATGATATTGTTGGTAGGTTAACTTTTTCATTTCATATAAACAGTGTAGGGCAATACTCCCCTTGATCGCCTCAAAGTGAGAGACGATAAAAAAACAAGGGCAGAGGCACAACAAATGAATGCATAACTAAACAATATATTAAACATAAATTGATTTAATATAAAATATTTTTGTTTCAATAAAATTTTAAATTTATACAAAATAATACTAAAAAGTAAAAAAGTAAAAGAATAATATACCACATAAGTTAATTATTATAAGATATACCATACATATAAGTTTTTATTTATATAAAAAACTTAAGTTAACCAAAAGTATAAAAAACTCGAGATTATACGTCAAATAACTCTAATAAAAATTAAACACACACCACACACACACACATGATTTTTGGACTTCTTCATGAGCTAATTCTAGGTTAATGGTATTAAGTTAGCATATTGAAACATAAATAAAACTTTAACCAGTCACACGACTTGGCATGATGCGAAAACGATGCATGGCGCAAAATGGCAAGGAAAGGCGAGAGCTTGATTGAAGGCGCTCGCCTAAACTTTTTTTAGAGGCGCAATACTTGCCTATGTGTAAGACAATGACCATAAACGAGGAAGTGTGATAGCCTTGAAAACACTGCATAAGAACATTCCAGAGGATAATTAACCCATCATTAACTTGTATAGATACATATACAATGGAGATTTAGCTTCCCAGCCTTTAATTTAGATACTGTCAATGACCTTATTGTTAGGCTTTAGTTTTGTTTAAGCCTCTAATCATTTAGACGAAATCATTGTTTCTTGAATATCATTTCCAAAAAAAATAATAATAATAAATAAAAAAGACAAAAAAAAAAAACAATTTACATTATAACGGGACAACAAAATAGACACAATCATGCACAAATAATAATAGTAATAAATGGGGAAATATAATTGCTTTTGTTGAACAAGTTTTTGTTGTCAACAAGAATCTCCACTTTCAAAATCCACAATCAATTTGTTAAAGTTTCTTGCAGCTTATCCCTTGTTGATGAACAATCTAATTAAATGTTGATAAACTGAAAAGATATCAATATATAGCCACCATAAAGGACAAAGCTTCAATATATATAAAGAGCTTTAGAGTAGCTAGGATAATGTCATTGAATTTTCAATTTGATACTCTCAAATATATTCACTCCATATCAATCTTAAAACTCATATTAACTTAACACTCCTCTTAACTTAACTCTCTTAAATAACTCCTTACTCCCAACACGCCCTAAATGATTAGATTAGTTACAATCAGACATTTCAATTATAAGTTTATAATTATAAATTTTCTTGCAACCTCACTTCCAAACATCTTTTTCCAACAAGATTTTCACACCACCAATCCTCTAAACTACTTTTTTTCAAGTTCAATTTTTCTACAACTTTTTATTCAAACAATTTTTCCTAAACAAAATTTGTTTCCAACTACTCTTTCAAATCCACTATCTAAATCATTTCATTCTCGCTCTCATTTCTTCATCCAAACATACCTTAAAGATGTGTGGACATAAAAAGATAGACTGTGCCTCTTTTCAACGCTAGCTTATAGTCTCTTTTTAAAGAGAAAAGCGAACCTTCAAAAAAACTATTAATATTGATTAAAACAAAATTATAGCAGTTTTCATTAAATAGAAAAAACAAAATTATAAACAGCCAAATTATAACCTTCCAAATATATGCACCAAACTAAAATCAATCACCGACACCAGCAAGAAGAGTAGCTCGGTAGCATAAGTGTGCTCCCATAACAAAGAAGTAATAGGTTCGAATCTCTCTATCTCAAATTCTCAATTGTTGTTGAACTAAAAAAACCAATCTCAAACTACTTAAGTAGACTTAACCCACGGTAGTTGGACACTATCATCGACCTAAAAGTTGCCGGTTCCCATCCTTCAACACCAAATATTGTGGTTGAACTAAAAAACAAATCATAAACAATATTCTCTTTTTAGCCATTTTTTATAAAATAAATACTTCTAAAATAGAGTTTTGAACTTTCCCTCTTCTCTATCCTATCCTTCATGAGACTTCCCATGTGTTCTTAACTCTCTATTTTTGTATCTTAGAAGGGAAAAACAGTCCTTAATGAAAAGGTGGTCTACAAACTGAAAACAAAGAAGCCAAAATAGCTATAGTTCACAACTGAAAATTTATTCATATTCTTGCATACACAAGCAAACTACTATCCCTTCATGAAAAATATCAACATTATAACCTACAAGAAAGGATTAAGATGATCACCTTCAGAATGAAAAATCCTCAGGCAATTGTTGATATTTTTCACTTAGAAAGCTTTTGTACCTTCTCTTAAGTTCGCCGCCTGTAAATATAAAATAACATAACTTAGACGAGGACAACGATGACATAACATCTTTCCCAACATTGACGAGGTAACATATTGGTGAGCTACCTCTAGCTCGAAAGGGAGGGATCTTCAGGGACATAGTTGACTCCACTAAAGTGACAAGATCCTTTCCTGCTTCAAGCATGTAAAATGTTTTCTGGTAAATTTAAGGTGATATAAAATAAACTTTAGGAGAGACAAAAAAAGTGAATGATTTGCACTCAATCCCAGCAGCAGTTAACAAGTGAATAGTGAATTTTGAATTGCATCATTAAAACAATCTTTTTAGAAGGAAAGAAAATATATCATTTTTTCCCCTACCACTCTCACTTTCTATTCCTTTGGCATTGATTAGAAAGGATGGGATTTGTTGCTCTTTTAACTGCATCATAATTATGTAAGCAGATAAATTAGTAGGCAAATATGAGTATCAAGAAATGACTAATTGATTTGAACATATACTTCCAAGTTTTACCATGCACAGTAAGGTTTTGGCCGATTCCAATGGGTCAATAGATGAAGGGCCTTTGTGGAATGCAGGCACAAATTTACCATTCTGATAGCCAGCCAAGAAGTGATACGCAGCCTGACCAGGAGAGAGCTTAGAAGCAGGAGGAATGGTTCTAGACCTGGAGAACACAAAGAACAGCATCATTTTTGTAAATTTTAAGCACAGGGCAAATTATGTAGCTTATGTAAAGCAAAATAATAGTACACTCAGTTTTCTTCGAACTACTTTGCTTTTATACTGGCTTCCATCCCATTCAGAATAAAAAGAAATGAAATACAGCAATAATCTTTTATGAAAATCCCGCAAGGACCGCAAGGGATAGGACAAGCTCATTGAAAGAGGCCTGGGGTTGTTAAAGTGTGCTTTCTCTTGGAGGTCCCAGATTTGAAACTCACGCGTAAGCTTAATTATAGAATCTCTTTTTGTCTTTCGAGTTCGGGCCTTGGGATGGACACCAGGTGGCCCCCGGATAAGAACAAATTTGTGATTTGTAATTGTAGTTTAACTTAAATAATGAATAATAATAGCACTCAGTTTTCTTCGAACTACTTTGCCTTTATTCTGACTTCCAATCCATTCAGTATGAAAAAAATGAAATACAGCAATAATCTTTTACTAAAGTCCCCTAAGGGGCACGTTCGTTAATAGTCACTTGAGGTCATTAAGGTGTGCATCTCCTGGAGGTTTCATGGTCAAAACTCACGAATGAGCTTCATTGTAACATCCCCTTGACTCCTTGTCAACTATATATATAGACATACATACATGTAGGTACGTATGTATGTATGGCACTCAATCATCATGTGCCAATAAATATAAGAAAATGTACTTATATGGTATCATGGTGCAACAACTTTCAATGAAACAAAAGAGAAGTTCAAATGACACTTACCCATCAGAAGTTATAAGAACAATAGCAGAAGGCAATTGAAAGAGATTTGGGCAGTTTGTATTCATATTCCCCAATTGAAAAAATGGTACGACACCTTCGGAGGAAAGAATGACACCAGCATCTGTAGATACCAGAAAAGCAGCACAACTCTGAATGATGTCTTCAGGAGCAAATAACAAAACCACAGAATCACCAGAAATTAAAAGCCTGAAATATATAGACATTATGAGAAAGGATACATGACACAAGTAAAAATTGAAACCATACAGGCTTGACGCTCAGGAAACTTGTCGTCAATTTGAGTGCATGTATCTTATCTTATATTAGGGGTAGTAGAGCAAGGGAGAAAAATATTGCACAGAAAGTATGCATAACCTTGCAGGAAGAGGAAGTCCTCCACGTGCCAATATCACAGGTTCAGATAAAGCAATAAGTGCTTCTTTAGTTCCATTTGTATCAGAGAAAGCCTTTCCACATAATATCAGCATTGAACGCTCAATATCAGCAGCTATGAATCCATTGTCTCCTCCAGTTCCAAGACCAATAGAATTTCCCACCCCTGGGCTGCAGGCAAAAGTGAAAATCAACCAGTATAACCGAAAAGTACTATCCTTTATGTCAAAGTCAAACAAAGGAAGACACGTGTATGTGCAAACATCATACGAACCTGCCTATGCATAAATGTAAAAAGAATTTTAATTCTTTCAAATATGTTCATATGATTTTTGCACTAAAAATTTCTTGGCCAAAAAGCAAAAACAAGATTATTGGCCAAGACTTCACCGATAGAGCAAAGGTTTATTAGTGTCATACATAATCCAAGGACTTCATTTGGAATAATATCCGAAAATTTTCAATGCTCGGAAAATAAGTACCAAACTGTCCTATATATTCGATTATATTCATGGCCTTAGATGGAACTATTTTTGTAACTATTCCTCTTCATTCATAAACATTAAAATAAATATATTTTTGTTATTCGAGTTCTTGGAGGATGAAGAGATCTTACTCCGTCAATCTTCTATAATACATGTTGTCATAAATTGCTTCTTATAAAAAATTTAAAAAAAGTACCCTATAGCTTCGGCAGCATAAACTGTCAAAGGACAAGAATCGTGAGAAATCGCCCTCGTTGGAGTTCCCCATATAATATTTGAAATTGCTAAGGCAGAAGAAGGACCATCACTTATCATTCGAATTTTGACATTACATTTTGATCTTGATCCAATTGCTCCATCATGAACATAAATATTTGAGGTAGAAGAAATATGACTGGTGACCTAACACAACAAATAAAATCAAAATCGAATGAGGGGAATATGTTGACAGATCAAAAGGAGGTTTAATTTTTCAACGGCCTTGGCCAAGCACGGACTTCAGACTAAGAAGCTGGAGAATGAAATTCAGATTGAGAATGATAATTTAGCATAATTTGCTGAACTTTTTATAAAAATATAAAAATCTCAACTGTTATTGGCATAAAAAGGAAAGAAACACAAACATACAAAAAGAAGTACCCAGAAATGACAAGGGGAAATGAAAGCCAACAAAAATGGCTCTGAATCCAACAATATCTAACCTGATAAACAATAATAAAATAACTTAGTCATCAAAGTCCAGGGATAAATATTGAATCTAATAAGAGACCAAATATCTTTAGGAGATCTCTCCTTCACTAGAAAGATTTTATTATTTTTCTCACACCAAAGACCCCCCAAAATAGCATTAACTCCAGCCCACCAAAGAAATTTTCCTCTCCCTAAATGGAGGATGGCTTAAGCATTCGACCACCATCTCCTTATACAAAACTATGTCTAGCTAAGGCAACATCAAAAGCTAAAAATAAACTATTTCAGACAAACACAGTCATCCAAAGAACGTGATCCCTATCCCCAGTAGCCCTTTGGCAAAGAATAAAATACCAATGACTCATCATAAAAGACATCCTTCTCACCGTCCTATCATAAGTGTTTACATCCTTCTCATCATAAAAGACAGCTGGGAGCAAGGAACACAAATAGTGCCAAAGGCTAAACGGCATGCCTGCTTTAAAAGTTTAGCAAATTGTGGCTTGGAAATTCCTGACGACCCTCGAAGTGCATTGCCCCTAACATGAATGGGAAGCCCTGATAGAAATTCTAACAGGGGAAGAAACGATATAACAAACAGAAATAGTGCAGATATGCAATATAACAAAATATCAAAAAATGAAAACTAATGAATCTACCTGCCACTGTTGCACCCTTCTGAAATAGTTCACTGGACTTCAAATTTAGAAAAGCCTTGTCCTGTACTAACACCCCTTTCCCAGCAAGAGCACAAGTAAGACCATAGGAGCGCCAGGACCCACCCTGCACAAAAGAAAACGAAAGAGCATTAAGGTTTTCCTCGAACAAATTTACTTTTATAGTGTGTTGCATTAATATTTTATTTTATGACAGCATAAAGAGAACGAATCACTTCCACGTAAATCCACAATAGTAAGATATTGTCTTACTTCGAGTATAATATAAACTCTCCTGTCTTTGTTTTTTGTTTCACCCAAAAGGCCTCAAATCTCATTTCCCCTGTCTAGCTAACGTGAGACTTTGTTTGCATACCCAACAGCCTACCTATTCTGCAATAGACCTTATACACCCCAATACATGCTAAACAATAAGAATAATTCTTTTTAATATCAATCTGGCTGCAAACTCAAACAAGAGACCAGACCAACTATAAAACAAGAAGTTAGAAAGTATTCCCTATCATGCCAGCTTAAGAAAACATTGCATATGAAATGTGATAGATCAAACTTAAGAGTATAATGATTAAGGAAAATCTCGTCATAACATTAGCGAATAAAACCATCACTTGACCAGATGAATAAAGCAGAAATTTATCCCCACGGCTAAAGCAATTATACACCATAACTAAAACAAGAGTAAGAAAAAGTTATTGCAATAAATACCATGTTCATCCACCTAAATTGGCTTGACGTTTAACTTCTGAACAAATCTATACACTTTGATATTCAATATAAATATGGTTATATGCTTGGAGCTTCCCAATGAGAATTCATGAACCAAAATTTCTAATTAACCGATTGGAAATCCCTAACCAATGAAAGTGATACAAAATCGAAGACAGAGATTATGAAACTATTCCTATTAACAGACTGAGATATGAGAACAGAAATCAGCTGTGTGAGAGAGAAAAAGAGAAAGACTAACATATGGTGAAAGTCGCAACAAGAATTGTGATGAGTTGTGTCTGGAACATGCAGAGCGAGCTAGAAAGTTTACAACCATTCGCTCAAGAACAGGGGTTCTCCGTACACAGTTCTGAGTTCGGCTGTAATCCGCCAAATGAAATCCTTCCCGGGGTGTTTGGATCCAAAGTTTAGAATAGTATTTCAAAACACTCGTACAAAAATTACATAAAATTTGAGTGGAATCATTATTTTTTAAATATTTAAAATAATTTTTCATTCTAATTACTTAATCGAATCTGTGACGTTGGTGTTGAACTAGATTTACACCAAACAATGAAATTACCGTGCCACCGGTCTTTTCGATAAGTATTGTCATATTTTATTAGACTTGTTAAAGCAAGAAAATAGTATCGATAACTATTATTATATTTTTATAATAATTGTATTAATAATATTTATAATCGCCGAGGATTTTACTATCTCACCTCAGAAAAGTAGAGAGACATTCAAGCATTTATAAAATATGACGAACTACTTTTTTTTTGTTATTAATCGATTTTTAAATGTAAGCCACAATTTCTAATACAGTATCAGAACTCAACAAGTTCATGATATTATCACATCATTTATGTTTACCTTTTGTATTTGGTTAAATGTAGTTTTCGATGAGAAGTTAGTAAACACTCCTCAAAACTACTTCCAAACACCCAACATTCAACTTTCAAGAAGGTATTTTGTTGAGAAATTGGGGATAAGTTAGTATAATAATGTCTTGTTTGAATGTGAGAGTTTTGTTATTTATAAATGATATTATATTTATAAATTTTAAATTCAAATTTAATTAATACAAACTTAATGATATTTGTAGATGAAAAAAAATTAATGGACTATTCAATATAAAAAATAAAATTGTTATTAAACTACCGTCAAAATTATGATTTTTTATTTTTGAGGTTGAAATTGGTTATAAAATTATTGCGGTTACATTTGAAAAAATAGTTTTTAAAATATTTTATTTTGTAAATTGACGGTTTTCAATTAATTAATTAAAAAAAGTAAATAGAAAATATTAATAAAAATGAGATATAAAAAATAAAATTAATTTAAAAAATACATCTAATTTTAAAATTACAAAACATATTTAACAATAAAAATTAATTTTTTTTTGAGGAGGAGATTTAACTCATTATCTTTGTGGAAGAGTTAAAAAAAAAAATTTAATGGCACGTGAAAATGGCTACCCGAATTTTCATTACCTTCATCGTTCCTTCCTACCGAGAAATTTCGAACAAAAAACAAGAACAATTCTTTCCTTCGCAGCGAAGAGAACTTTCTAATAATCACAAACTCCGAAGCCCTCCTGAACGAATTCATCAAACGGGTCGATCATGTGGGTGGCAATTATCGGTGGACTGATCGTTTACGGCATCTTCAAGCTTTTCTTCTCCGGCGACGACGATGGTATGGAGGTCGAGACCTCCGATTTTAATGCTATTTTCGCCGTCGCCAGCAGGTGTACTTCTTCTGCACTTTCGTTACAGATTATGTGTTTTTATTTTCCTCTTAATTTTGTCGGTTGATCGATTCTTTTGCAATTGGCTGTTTGGATTCTGAACTATCCAGTAAGTAGACTGGACTTTGTGATTGGCTTGTTGAGCTGCATCGGAAGTGTTATGAAAATCTGAATCTCCTTTGATATGCTTTCTTTCTCTAATTTCATTTCCCTTCTTCTTATTCGCAAATTTTATTTCCTTTTATTTATTTTGTTAGGTTTGAAAAGCTTTATGGTGGAAATTCTTACGTTGGGCTTCGAATTCCTGATGCTGACACCGGTTCTCGGCAGAATATTGATCTTGTAGTGGTCACCAAAGAGTATGAATACTGTTTTTGAATTCGCGTTGCTTGGTTACGGAATGTGGGTTAGCTATGGGAGTTAGAAGTAATTTGGAAACATTTGTGGACTTGCTTGCTATTTTGATAATCATTATTTCATTTTCAAGTATGTTGTTAATTCTCTCTTCTTTTTTTATTGGACTTGCGTGATTTTTTTTTTTTTTTTCTTTGTGTATCGGTCAAAAGCCAATTTTTCATTCACATTCTAACATGTTTTTGGATCCCTAAGTTCCTCTGACCAATCTCCAATATATAAAGGCTAGTGGTCAAAGAGGACCTTAGCGATTATGGGTTCAATTCGCGATGGTTACTAACCTAGATATTAATTCCTACGAATTTTTTTGACATCCAAATGTACGGTTAGGCGGTATATCTCATGAGAATAGTCGAGATGCGGGTAAGATGGCTTGAACATGGATATTAAAAGAAATTTTTTTTTGTTCTTATGTTTTATTGACTTATCTTCTCAAGTTTTGTTTGGGTTACCGCTCGACATGATCAAAGGAGTTTTAACTTTTAAACTTAAAATTTTTGTTTTTGTAGCAACTGCTTGGTATAATCAGAGTTTAGGTTCTGCACCAAAGAACAGAACCGTAGTCTTTGTTATAAGTAGGACCCCTGTAAGAGAAGGTTGATGTCTGGTTAGAGCTTGGAAAAGCTACATCAAAATCACGGTAGATTAACAGTTTCCACCTAAATATGATCGAAACCGGTGAAAGGGCAATGTAAGAACCAATGTTTTAAAAGGATAAAGGCGACCTCGAGGCTTTTTCTCTCTTGAAGAGGCAAGACTGCCTTAGGTACTTGGAACAATTTACTTTATTTTAAGAGGATACATCAACATGGTAAGGCTGTAGCAGTACTCCAATATATAAGGATCCTCTGATGAGTTTAGTGTATGATATCGAGAGAGATTGAAAAATGTTTTGGTTGTTCACCTGCACACAACTGTAGTAAATTTGTTTTTGGCTTGGAAGTAGATTCCACCAAGCAAAAGGTATAATAGGCAAAGGACTAATAAAAAATCATCAGAGGAGCTTGAGAGACTAGCTCCATCTAGCTTCAAGCTGAATCTATTAACCATAACCCGCTTCCCAATGATTGATAGGTCTTCTAAATTTATTACGTTGAGCTTCTTGTCATTTTTCCAATAAATAAATATCTATCAATGGTTAAGCATTAGCTACGTTGAACAATGTTTGGAAGGTAGAGATAACTCAGATAAGTGCGAACCATCAAACCAAGAATTGTTCATGTACTAAATAATTATTATGGAACATAATTCTGTATGGATTGAATGATTTGATTATTAGTAACTGAAGTATTTTTGTAGATACTTACACAAGCAATTGTGCAGACTTTATTGTTATTAATCCTTGTTCAGTTAGCTTCTTAACAATAATAATACCAAACTAATATAATTTTAAGTTACCCAAGGGCAAGGGACTGACAGACTCCCAAAACTAAGTGTTAGTTATTATAATTTACCCCAACGCATCGGCCTAAGTTTTTTGGGTAATTGGTGGTTTAACATAATTCAGCATGGTATCACAAAATGAGTGTTCAAATTCCTGCTAAGTCATTTTTTCTCCGATTAAAATTGATTTCCACTTTTAAGACATTTCTCAAATTTCTAAACCCACAATTGAGAGGGAAGGTTTGTTGATATAATTAAATTTACCCAAATCCATCAGTTCAAGCTTTTGGATTGATTGGTGTTTTAACATAATTTAACACTAAGATATTGATAAGAACCGAAATATATTGATAACGAAATTACCAAGAACTACAAGATAATCCAAGTTTTAATAGGACTTGAAAC
>JBBMEG010000004.1:2984914-3001919 GCA_037832605.1 Cyclanthera cordifolia
CTAACTAACTCTCTAACTAATTACCATAATACCCCTCATATTTATTTATAATTCTTCTAAGACCCAACCCTATCAGATATGTATATAATTATATTGATATAAAATAACAAACACGTGATACTCTTGTCTAATTTTACATTAGTTCATTCGTTTACAGGGAGTTATTGGTGATATCTGTCAAGAATTTATCAGGATTTGTCTCCATCAATTCAGACGGTTCGTGGGATTGTGATGATGGAAAACATAAGGCTAAGACTCTTCCCGATCCTGTAAGTGATAGTTGAATTATTATTGTATTAGTTTTCATAATTTTTCTTCTAGAATATTACATTTTAGGGTATGGAGGAAACTCGTGACTAATGTTGAATGCCATAATTCTCACTTGATGCTAATCTATCAATATCATAATAGTTGGCATGGTTAAGCTGTTAGCCTATGGTACTGGTAACCAAAAATTGTCCAATTAATCATGTTGTCATACTGAGAAAGTATGGCACTGTTATCATATCAAGTGCCTACATTTTGCTATGGTTTCTAAGGGAAAGTTGGCACTGTTATTGCGTTGAGGAATTCCTTATTTTTTCTTGGCTTATTTCTGTGGTGGTGGGGATGGAGGGACACAATTGTTTAGGGAAGATATGTGGTAGGGGGCTAGACACTTCTACTTGTTGCTTCCCCTTGTTGTTCCCATTTATTCAGTACGAAAAATAGTAAAGTGGCATGGCAGATGTCCTAGCCCTTTCTGGGAGTCTTTCTTTGTTGTGTTTGGGCTTTGTTTACTAACAAAGAGGTCTCTCTGTTTATTGACAAAGAAGCATCTGAGTTTATCTATTTACTTTCTTTATAGGGGGATTTTTTCTCTGTTCTTGGTCACAAGGCCATTCATGGTTGGAGCCCTAGTCCTTCCAAAGGTTTCTCATCTCCCCCTTTCTTTGATTGTTTGGTCAGCCTCTTTTCTTTTTCCTCGGGTGATCCAGTCTTTGCTTCACTATGAAGGGTGAAAATTCTAAAAAGTCACGTTCTTTACTTGGCAAGAGCTTCTTGTTAGTATTAACACCTTAAATTGAGCGAGGCAAAAAGTCTCCCCTTTCATGGGGCCGACGTGCTACATCTTATGAAGAAAGCCCGACGAGGTCCTTATCACCTAGTTTGGCATTACAAGATGAATCTTCTCTGAGTGTGTGTTTGATTTAGCTGGACATAATTTTTGTAGGTATATGTTGGTGGAGTTGCTTTCTTTCCCTTCCATTGCGAGAAATAGCTAGACATAATGTATGGAAAATTAAAAAACATTTTTTATAATAACCCAAGCTTCCATGAGTACTCTATACATATACAAGTCCAGGATACATTGAAGGAATAGGGCACTGGAGATGTCTAATTTTTCTATTTCATGAGTACTCTATAAATATACAAGTCAGTATATCAACTGGTTAATTGATTGAAGAACAAATAGATGTTTTGTTATTAGATTTAAAAAAAATGATGTTTTGTATTTTTTTTATTCTTTTCCATCTTCATTTTGATTTTATTGGTGTTGGTCGGAGCTAATATCAGCCAAGAGTATAAGGTGGCATGAAAAGAATATAAAGAGATTAGTGTGATTTAGGTTTCTCTTACTTTATAAAAGCCATGTTTTACAAGGCAAGCTATTGAAGCTTATGGCTTGAAGCTCGTCTCAAGGCGAAGCTCTAACTTTCAGCCTTGAGTTTCATACCTTTGTTATATCATAAGAGGCTTACGCCTCTATGATATACTCTGAGTCTTAAACTCCCTATGCCTCAATACTATAAGATAGTATTAAGTTTTTTCAATTATTTAAAATATAAGAATTTACACTATAATAATACGAATAATTTTTACTTTTACTTCTTAGCTTGGTTCATGATTTGCATATTTTCTCTTATGGTTTTTTAGGCACATAATTATTTTAGAACCGTCAATTTAATTTTGATAATTTGTTGGCTTATTTTCCTCTCCCATGTCCCATGCTTTTGTAGTTCTTTGTTGTACTCACTATAGGTGCTTAGAGAATCTACTTATGTTTCATTCATTAATGTAATTCTAATTGTTTTTTTTTTTTTTTTAAATCAATCCTATTAGTGTTGGTGTGATGTTTTGTGTATTTTTACCTAAGTATTATGTTTTACTATACATGTTTGCACAAATTTAGAATTATTATAATATTTTTAATTAAAATTGAGGTTTACACCTCATACCGTCTCGAGCCACCTTTAACAAAATAATTTATCTAACAGTGTTTTGCCTCTAGTACTAGGTTGTGAGTACTTAATTATGGATAGGCATCCGCATCTCTATTATATTACAGAACCTTATTTCATGTGAATATGCACACATTTAACTCTGCATTTTCCGTTAACTGTTATGTACTGTTTTGCTACTTTCAGGTTGAGGACACCAAACAATTGATACCAGTCCTTGAGTCTTACCTTGAACAAAGAGGAGTGAGTCTTCCAGCAGGTTATTTGTCATGCAAAGTTGTACTTCCTAATCCAAAATTCCGGTAATGAGTTGTAACTTTTTACGTGGTATGATGATTGAGTAATTTATTTTCTTATAATGATCTTGAATTTTGTTTTCTTTCTTCTGATAATAAGCGATTTAGTAGTTAACAAATTGACATTGAATCATATATCTGATGATGTCTTTATCTCTCATTGTTAAGTGGTCCAGAAATTCAACTAGATGAATCTGATCTATACAAATGCCTGGATCAAAACTTTTTCGTAAAATAATGAGAAACTGTTAACGGCATTTCGTTGATACTTGATAGTATGAAATGTAAAAAAGGGCACAGCTTGCCATAATTACATAAGAGTCAAAGACAATCCCAGTTAGCAACGAGGGATGTGAGACTGTAATCATAGAAGTATGGATAAAATCTACACCAAGAGAGACTAGTATAAATCAAGTGATCAAAGAAAGAATTGAAGTTTTGTTCCTTATCAAGACGTGTGATTATGCTCGAGCTATATGGACCAAAGAAAAGCTTTGTTGAAAGAAACCCACATAACAGCCTTCCTTGGACCCAAGATCTATGATTGAAGCATGATGGTTATATTGCCAGGTAGGGTAAGATGCAGATGGAAAGCTTTAAGATCTTTCTTCCAAAAAAGCAGGGCATATTGCCAAGAAATAAATAAATGCGGCAAAGATTCACAACTATCTCTAAGAGGGTGCACCAATTTGGAGAGGAGACAATCCACGGAGCCTTTTGATGCATTCATGGCTTCATTCCCAAAGAAAAATTTGATCTTCTTTGTAATTTTATCCTTCCGTATGTTATTGTAGAGATCTTTGTAAGGGTCTTGGCCACTGGACCCAATCTTGTGAGTGAGGGATTTGGTGGAGAAGCTGCCTTTGTCATCCAGGATGCATTTCCAGTAATCCTCTGCAGTAGAACTATGAGGTGGAAGGAGAATGGTGGAGAGCTTGGCGCATTCCAAAATTTCTTCACTGTCAAATTTGGGTTAAAACAAAAATCCCTAGAAGATCCATCAGAGTTCCATTTATCAATAATTGTTTCATGCTTTCAAAGGCAGAGAGCATATAACTTTGAATCGGATTAGTTTTACGTCTTACAAATAAAAATATAAGGTCTAACTCTTCCATTTGAATTATGTAAATTACTAATCAACCTAAAACTTTAAGCTGATAGGTTGAGGTAAATTTAATTATATTAACTAACATTTCTTTCAATTGTGGACTTAGGAAATTTTAGAAGCGTTCTACAAGTGGAATTAATATTAAAAGGAGAGTAAAACGACACTGCAAGAATTTGAATTCAGGACCTCTTGCTCCGATACCATGTTGAATTATATAAATCACCATCAACCTAAAAGCTTAAGCTGGTAGATTGTGGTTAATTTAATTATATCAACTAACACAAACCATTTTTACTATGTTATAAATTTAATGAAATGAAGTGATTGTTATCGACCTTCCGTTCAGTTATATAGCGAGGAAAAGGAAAGCTGAAAAAGACAGAATAGTTCCATCAGCAGGAGTACATGAGTAGTAACTGGATATGGTGTTGCATTATTCTTGATGGGTGAAGTGAATTTGTTAGTCAAGGGAAAATGTTATCGCTGTGAAAAAAACTCTCGGAAGAATTTGAAAGATGAGGGGCACAAGCATAGTTTGGGTTAGATTTGGTTGACCTGCAGGCTGTAAATTATTTCTGTTGTACTTTCCTTTGCTTTGCATTGGCCCACACCTATCCTATTTGGTTTATGCATTTGGGGATATCTTTTGTTTTTTAAGTCGTTTGAGTTAAAAGATAATTCTCCAATCAAATAATCATGATAAATATATGTTTTTATAACCTAATTTAATTCATTCTACTATTGTTTGTATAAACTTTACAGTATGGTTATGTCATTAAGCATTAAGGGAAAAAGTATCATTTTATTGTAAAGTGATGATTGAGTTTTCAAGCTGTAGGAAATTCCTAACTGTTTTTTCTGTTTGCAGTACGATTGACTCGGGGTTATTTCCTTCCGAAGTTATTACCTATGAGCAGTGGATGCAGCTGAAACCGGAACACAGTTCATTATCTGGCTGGATGAAAGGTGCATTTCGTGGAAAGAAGGAGTTACAGGAAGAACCTCTGGATAAAAAGCTTAAAGCTATCCTTGGCACTGCACCAATGTGGGATAAGTGAGTTCAACACCCATGCAATGCCCGCTACCCCCACCACAAAATAAATAAATGAAGGGCAAATGAATCCATGAAATTCATTGTGGTATTTTTGATTTTTAATGTAAAAGCCATGTTTATTTTTTTTATTACTAACGTCATGTTCACATAGTTTTACAGCCTTTTAGTAAAGGATAGAAATGGAAAACTAGAACGAAAAAAGCTTCTCATATAGATATTGTTTTTGCTCAAGTAGGTTATCGGTGATTGTTGAATTAGGTTAAAGTTAAACCATCAATCAACCCAAAAAAATTTAAGTCTATAAGTAGGTATAAATTTAATTATATCAACTAACACTCTTCCTCACTTGTGGGCTTAGAAATTTGAGAAACGCCTTACAAATAGAATCTAATTTTAATTGAGGTGGAAATGACTTAGCAGAAACTCGAACTCAGGACTCTTGGTCTGATACAATGTTGAATTATGTTAAACTACTAATCAACCCAAAAGCTTAAGTTAATGGGTTGGAGTAAATTTAATTATACAAACTAACCTTCTTCCATTAACAAAATTGTGTAATGATATAGGGTTAAGGATGATTGCTTATTCGTTTTTTTTCTTCATTATTCTGGACAAATTTGTTCCTTCGTGCAGGGTTGGTTATCTAATATTCAAGATGAGAAGGTTGTAGGAAAAAAGAAAAGAAAAGAGAGAACAAGGAGAAAGTAGAAAATAGTAATAGTACTTTTTGTGTGAATTTTCATATTTTTTCTTATTTTCAGGTTGGAGCTCAAAGGGAAATATATACTAGGTGATTTTCTGGAATTCAAGGGAAAGGAAGAAGATGTTGGGGATTTGAGAGATATCAAACGGTCAAAAATTAGTCAGATGACTATTCAAAAGACTAGCATGCTTGGATTTGGTAATGTTATTTATATTTAATATACAATAGGAAATTGTTAACATCAATTTTGGTTTGACGCGCATTTCAACTATTCTCACGAAATAATATTTGGCTGTGAAGGTAACCGGTAGAATATTAATTTCTAGATAGCTGACTGCCATGAATTGAACCTATCCTCAATGATTTTCAAGGCTCTTATTTGACTAGTTGGAATTTCATTGCCTCTATACTATCTTAGTTTCATTCTCTGCTGTTGATCGTGAATATATCTTAATAAAGCTCAGTTTATTGTTTTTTCCATATTGTTTTGATGGGATCTTTCTATATTATAGAAGTCTCAATAAACAAAAACAAAAATTTAGCAACAGTTGTGTAACTGTATATTTTCCATATAAATCCTGCTATAAATTTAGCACCTGTTCTTTTCAAGGTTCTCTCGAGTTACGACTGCAGTGAGTTTTCATACCATTTTCTCTTTAGAAGTTCTATAGGAAAGCACCGCCTAGTGGATATAGTATTAGTAGTTGAACTGTTTCCTTACTCCTTTGGTTTTGATGAGTCTTCCATGCCATTACTCCAACGTTGAACCCCACCTCCCAACCTGCTTGGAATTATTTATTTATTTATGGGTAAATTATAAATTTAGTTCTATGATTTGAAGAAATTTAGAGCTTAGTCCTTATGATTTAAAAAACTAGACTTTAGTCCTATGATTTGAAAAATTATAGAATTTAGTCTCTATGGTTTGGAGAAATATAGATTTTAGTCCCTATGGTTTGAAAAAATATAATTTTGTCCCTATGGTTTGATAAAACCTAAAAAATAGTCCATGTCATTCGTAAATCGTAGGCGAATTAAGTACTTGGATATGATGTATAAATTATGTATTTTTTTGTCCAATCAATTATTTATTTCTCACTCTCATCATTAAACAAAAAAAATAACTAACTTCTACGTGTTTTATTCACCAACAATTACGAACGATGGACTATTTTTTATATTTTATTAAACCTTAGAGCCTAAATTCTAATTTTTCAAACCATAGAGACTAAATTGTAGATTTCTTTAAACTATCGGTACTAAAGTCTAGACTTTTAAACCATAGGGACTAAATTCTAACTTTCTTCAAATTATATGGACTAAATTTATAATTTACCTTTTTTTATTTATGTTTTTTCGACTGTTTTTAAACACTCTTGATCACTTGTTACATAATCCCTTATGTTGGTCCAAGAGACACGAGAGGTTTAGTTTTTTTAGAATCATAGAGATTAGGGGACTCAAATCACCAACTTTGTGATCGTTAACATATTCAATATATTAGCTGAACTATATTCACTATGACATAAATGCCCTGAGTTATTGTACTTTTTGTGTACTCATTTCTGTATAAATACCATTTGCAGCTCCTACAAGGCTTCAAGTTTTATACGCTCCACGTGATTATCGAAGCGGGGGCTCGGCTTCAGATTCAGAGTGGAAGGAAGTGACGGTAAGATCAAGCACAGAGATATTGTTTCAACCTCAGAATTCTACAAAAGTTCGTAAGTTCAAACTCTCTTCAGTTATCTCCTTGACTCTCAGTGCGTAGAGAGAGATATGACCATGTGGTATTTGATCAGTTTCTATGCATTATACTATCGATCAGTTTGGACTTTCAAGCACTGACTGTATTTCTAAGTAGTGTTATTAAGAAGTACTACAAGGGAAGAATTTGATAGTTTTTGCCCTTTTTTTGGGGTTAGTAAGAAGGTATAATAAATTTTGAATTGTCCTAAACGAGGGATCAACTCAAGAGTTCAATCTTTGTTGGAGCAAATTTAATTGTATTTAGACGATTTAAAAAAAAAAAAAAAATCTTATTCAAATATTATATTTTAAATATTTTTTTCCTTTGTTTAATTAATGTTAAATTGGTTGACGATAAATTTAAGCAATGAAATATTCTGTGAATAGTCATAATTTAGAAGGAAAAAAAAAAAAAATGAAGCATCTAACTTTTCTTCAAATTTATAAGAAATTAGTAGAAAAAATTTGAGTTCTTATATTTTCTCTTAAACATCATTTATTCTTGGAAATATGACCAATTCACTTTTTAACATACATACTTATCGTCAACCAATTTTAACATTCACTATTATAAGAAACTACATTTTTTTTTTTTTAATGTTAATACATTAGGGGCTGTATTAATTTTTTCAAAACAATTAGTGCAAAATTGAAACATACCAAAATATTGAGGACTGAATTTATATATATCCGAAGTTTAGTATCCCAACTTTTCTTTCAATAATTTTCCACACCAAGACAAAAAAAAAAAGAGAGAAAGAAATACGAAACTTCATCGTTTGTTGGTGTGTCTTATATCATCATTGATTTTATGTTTTCTAAAGAATAGACAAAATTTGGGTAGAGGTCGTGGTTTGAACTTTTGCTAGTTTTTTTTTTTTATTTTGTTTAAAATAATATATTAACGATATATTGACAGGTTTGGAAGCTAACAAGAGCAAGATCAATAACTCAATGATATTAACATATGTTCATGAATAAAAGATAGTTCGATAATCATTTTGAATTGTTGTTGAATTATTTTTTTATTTAATAGGTTTAGATATTTGTTCAAATATATCAATCATTGAAAATGAATTTAAACAAAAACAAAAAACAAAAAAAAACCATCACGTTTCAACCAAATGAGGTGCAATGTTTTCTTTCTTTCTTTTTTTTTTTTTTTCTTTTTTTTGTAGAAAGCAATCAATGAACTGTAATGAAGTTAAGAGAGTATAGAATCCACATTAAAAATTAAAATAACTGATTGTATTTAATTGAATTTATAACAAGTATGTGGATTCCACTAAAAGTTTGATTGATCTAACAAAATAGAATGGTTTGTCAAGTTGAATAGAATGTCTCTCAACTTATATTATAAATTTACAAGTTCAAGAGTCTTCTCCTCTCATTATAATGCTCCAAGGAGGAGAAGAAAAAAAAACAAGCTAAAATTACCATGGTGATATGTAGCTAAGCTTACTTTACTCCTTTTTTCTGAAAGGAAAAAGTTTTGTTTATTGTTTATTTTCGTTGTTCAAGTACAATAAGAATAATATTTCAAGGTTTTTAAACCATTTACGAGTTTATGAATTCAATTCATAGTAATCATTTATTCACAGTGATTATTAATCTAAAATTCATATTATAAGATCAATTAAATATCGCGTGAAAATAATAAAATATATGTATATAACAATGGATATGGTTTTAAGAAGCCACCAGACAGACATTTTTTTGTCATTATTTCAGGCAACTAATTTAGGTAAGATTTCCAAACCAGAGCTTCCATTTTGACTAATAAACAAACTCAACACACACACAGCTTTTCTAATCCACTTCTCATAGTTTTTTTTTTTTTTTTTTAAATAATATTGCTCAATTAGTTACACCTTACAAAATCACACATTTCTTCATTACAATCTTGCTTTCATTTCAATTCAAACTATGAAAAACACACCATAACATTTGATTTCATGAACAAATGCCACACAACAGTTTGATGTCACAAACAATCAAAATTTACAGAGCAAAGAAAGAATCTATAATGGATGAAAGATACAACTTCAAGTAATAACCACTCATTTTCATAGAATTCTAGATCAGTATTGAAGTGAAGGAAGCCATTAATAAACAATGAACAAAAGAAATATTCCAATAACATACAATAAACTCTTCCCAGCAGTGGAAGAAGAAGAAGAAAGAAAGAAAGAAAGAAAGAAAGGAGAAAGTTTCACTTACAAGTTTCTTCATCTTTTTTCTTTTCCCCCTCTCTTTAAACCCTATTCAGAAAAATCAGAACAAAAACAATATCAGCAAACAAATTCATATACTTGGCCACCTAGCTTGAACCAAATCAAGCCACAGTTACTAGTATCACTGTTTCTGGTTGACACTGTTCTTCTTCTTGAGAAGGTTTCCAAATTTCTTAAGCAACGGTTTCTTCTTCTTCTGTTGTTGTTGCTGCTGCTTTGATGGTGAGTTTCCCCCATCATCTGGTTTTTCTGTGCTTGCACCATTCATCTGATCGAAACTCTCTACGCCCTCTGCTTTTGAATCTCCGTCATCGTCGATGGATTCGTGTTCTGGTTCTCCCTCTAGTGAGAACTCTTTCTTTTCAATCTTGCAGCTCTCCCACATTTTGTATTCAACCTCGACTGAATCATCCTCCTTTTCCTTTTTCACGTCTTCTTTTGGTTTACCATTTCCATTAGGAGGTTTTGTTGGTGAGTCTTGTTTTTCACTCTTCTCAACTGTGGCACCATTTTCTTTCCATGGAAACTCAAATTTGCATTCTTCTTGTTGAGTGGGAATTGGGATCTCCGATTTAGGCTTTTCTTCCTGTCGTCGACCGTTCTCTTCAGAGAACTCGACCATTTTCGGCAGTAAATCGTAGTCCTTCTCGCTGTCTGTTGGTTCACCATTCTCTAGTGTTTGCTTTTTGGCAGAAGCTTCTTCAAGTAACTTGGATAACTCATCAACCTTCTTAAGAGAAGCAACTTCCCTTGTTAGATGCTCCTCGTTTTCTTGATGAATGCTCTGCAACTCGTTTTCTTTGTCTAACAAACTTTCCTTCAGTTTCATGCTCTCGGATTTCGCTTCTCCGAGAGCTTCCTGTAAATAAATTACCTCAGCTTCAACTTCCTTCAGACTATCCTTTAGCCGAGCTTCTTCTTCCCTCATCTTACAAGCATCTTCCTCAGTTTGTTTAAGCAAATTTACAAGCCTATCTATTTCCTTTTCCAAGGAAGAGTTCACCGCTTCTGATTTCTTCACAGCATCCTCAAGGTGAAGCTCCTTCTCTTCCCACTCAGCCTTCGAATTCTCGTATTCGTGCTTTGATTTTTCAATGGTACTCATTAGAATATCAATCTCATGGTTTGAATTTTCAAGCATGCCTTCATACTTATCATTGGTAGCTTTCAATACCAACTTCAGATTTTCAATTTGTGACTCGTAGTTTTCTTGCTCGGCTTGGCTAGACAACAGTTTCTCCTTGGTTTCCCTGGCCTCTGCGGAGATTTCGTGCAATGCCGACGCCAAGCTTTCCATCGCCTGTTTGCTCTTTTCTTCCTCATCCTTGGAAGTCTCTAGCTCATTTAAGAGTTGGTTTTTCTCTTCTAATAGGCCTACCACACTGGAAGCAGCAAGTTTCTCATTATTCAAAGCTTGAGTTTTCTCTTCCTTGACAGTTTCCAACTGTGACCTCAAAGACACAACCAACTTCTCCATTTCAGATGCTTCTTCCTTACTTAGATTAAGATGGTGTTCTGATTCTTTTAAATCCTCTTTCTGTCTTTTAACAGTCATTTCCAGCAAACCTACCTTCTCTTTCAGAGCAGCAATTTCAAGCTCTGCGTTATGGAGTAAATCGTGATTTTTCTCGAGTTGTTTCATAACTGATTCTAGAGATTCCGATGCCGATCGTTCTAGCTTATTAGCATTCTCCAACTGCGTTTCTAGTTCCTCAGTTTTGTCTTTCCATTCTTCTACTAAACCATGTGCATAGGTCTCCGCCATCTTTGCTGCTTCTAGATCGATATTTATCTGTTCAATGGTAGCCTCTTTCTCTGCAATCGTCTCCTCGTAGCATGCTTCTGCCATCTTTGTGGCCTTTAGTTCGTGATTGAGCCGCTCAATGGAAATCTCTTGGTCTTTCACTTTCTCAGCATATGCTTTTGCTTTCTCAAGCTCCAAATGAAGAGATTCTATGTCAGACTTAAGATTTATTATCAATTTCCCACTCTCATTTGCCTGTGTTTCGAGCTTTGAGTCTAACAATGCCTTCAATCTAGTTAGCTCGGCCGAGAGAATCTCCACCTTCTCGACATGAATCTCGGCAATCTTTGTCGCATCATCAGCATGGCTCAGCGCCTGGTTCTTGGCATCCGTAGTCATTGCCAACTCCATCTTCACTTTTTGAAGCTCTTGACTAGTAGAGAGAAGAGCAGAAACATCCAATGCGTGTTGGCTTCGCACGGCTTCTATCTCTTTCTTCCATTCATCTTCCTTCTTATGAGCTTCCTCAAGTCCGGATTGCTCCATCTCAACAGCTCGGAACTTTTCGATCTCGGAACTCTCCTCGGCTTGCCTTTGCACAACCAAAGCCTCTTTGAGTTTCTCACTTGCCTCCTCTACTGCTCTCTGAGCTTCTTTCAATTCATTGCTCAACTTTTCTCTCTCTTTTTCAACCAGAACTATTTGTTCTTTTGCCTTCTTCAGATCCTCCTGAGCAACATTTAATTGAGCTTGAGTCTCCGAACCTTTCGTACTCCGCGGCTTTGCTTTCTGAATAAGAAACACACAAAGAGTTCACTTCAATCAAAAAAAGATTTAGTGTGATGAAAAACATCCAACACAACAGCATTGGCAATTCTGATCAAATAACTGTTGAATACATCCACCAAAACATACATCAGGAGGAGTAGCAACTTTCGGAAGTTGGCTATCAACCGCTGGCTTCGAAGCTGCAGGTCGAGGGGACCGATCGATCGAGAGTCGGGACCTTTGCAAAGGAGAATGAGAGTCAGACTCTGATTTAGCAATCCCTCTATTTAGTTTGCTGACCCTAGGAGTTGCAGGTGATGTCTTGTTGGGAGTTCCAGGTGTAGAAGATCTGTCAAGAACATTCAAAATGCACTAATCAAAACTGCACATAAATGCAGCAGAAACCAAACAATCCACAAAAACCCATCTCAAATTCACAAGAACAACAACTAAATTTCTTTTTCCCAGCAACATTTCAGCTTCCTCAAGAACAATCCCAATCAGAAATCAAGCAGAAATTACAGTTTCAACAAGCAAAAAAACAGCATAAACACCAACTATGAAAAAAAACCTAAAATTACTTCCAAGTAGATCTAACCAACAGAGTATGAGATCTCGAAGAAACCATCTTCTAATCAACTACAAAATGCCGATACAAAGAAATCCAGAAACAGAGAACCCAAAAACACAGAAAAAATAAAAGAAAAAGAAAACAGAATCAGTTCAAAACAGAACGAAAAAACTAAATATCGAGAACCAAACTGGCCCTAGAAACCGCCATGAACAGAAGATCCAAGAAAATTGGGGGAGGAGATTAAAATGACACCCAGAAAAAAGTGATCGATCATTAAAAAAAGAAAAAAAGAAAATCAAAATCCACATAAAATCGCTGGAGAAAACTTACTTAGATTTGGTGGACATGGCGGCAGTGTAAGATGAAGTAACAAAAGGGTTTTGTTAATAGAAAAGCAGAGCACAAAACCCAGTTGAAAGCTTCTAAAATGGCGGCATTATGAAATTGTTCATAGAAGTTTCTTCAGCTTCTCTGTTTTTGATAGTAACAGAGATGGAAACCCCAGAAGGAAGAAGAAGAAGAAGAATGGGATGATTCAGAAAGAAAGAGAAGAAAATAAAGAAGAAACTGAAATAATTTGGGTTGGTTTTGCTGTCCCTCAAATTTGCCAAACCACAACATGATACAACTCAACAATGCAGTTTGGTACTTTCTCTCTCTAAAAGTTACCAAAATGACCCTGGTGGTCTCTTCATTTGTTAAAGCTACAACAATGGCTGCTTTTTTCAGGGAGTTAATGGGAGAAGACCAGCCTGACCTTGTTTTTTGGGACTCAAACCCCCAAGATTTGTTTTTTTTTTTTTTTTTTTTTTTTTTTTTTTTTAATTCTCTCTCTTGGGAAAACTGTAATTTTGTGAAGGAATAAAGAACTTTCTTTTTTCTGTTGGAAACTGAAAAAGAAACCATTTTCTTTCAATGTTGTTTTTATTTTGAAACATTCTTTCAATGTTCTTCTTTTTTTTTTTCTTTTTTTTTTTTCTTTTGGAAGTGTTTTAATTAAAGGAAGAATTTTATTTTGATGAAAGGATTTGCCTTTTTCTAGTTTTTATTAATGATTTCTTTTTAACTTAATGTTATTTTGTAATGTTTTGTGATTATTTTGATTTTCCACTTTTATTGTAATGAATATGAGATTACTTGTATTGATTTTAAATGTCTATACTATTTTTTTCATTTTTTTTAAAGAATTATTTAACAAAATGTATATTAGTTAGTTATTTTGTAAGAATATATCTATTAAATATAAACTTTTTTTTTTTTTTTTGAGATTATAAACCATTTAATTCTCATCATTCTAAAAGTGTAATCTTTTGAAAATTAGACATTATATTCAAAATTTAAGTACAATTTCTAAAATTATTAGTGTTTTTGTCCTTAAAGAAAAGTATTTTAGATAATGCTAATTAATTTGTTTTAGATAATGATAGTTGAGTTAGGAATGTTTTTTATTCATAGCATCTTATTCTTTAGTTTTAGTTTTTAGTTCAATTATAAATAATTGTTTTAAAAATGGAAACTTTTTACTCTTAATTATGCAAATACATTGATGATACAAAGTTACTGCTAAAAATTTACTTCTTCATTTCATTAAAATTCAGTTAAAACTTTTAATCTTAAATTTGATTGACAATGAAAAGAGTAATTCAACTTAGCTTAAGAATACTTGAATATTTTCTGGTGGGATAATTCATAAACATGCATAGTCTTTTCCCGCTATTTTAATAAATAATGTAATTGTCTACCAATCAATGATCGGTGAGATTTCTTTTTATTATTTTGCCTTTATAATTTTTTAATATATATATATATTTTTTTTTTTTTTTTTTTTTTAAAGGAAAAATTCCTCCATGTGTCAAACCTAAAAAAAAAAAATGATACGTAAGTCATTTTTTGTACAAATCATTGGTTTTATTTTATTAATAAATTAGTTGTAAACAAGTAAATTTATGAAATAAAATAAAACATTGTAAAATAAGAATTTATTGTACTTTTGAAGTCTAATGATTTGTTGTGAAAGTTAATGAACTTCCAAAGCCAAATAATAATGAGGTTTTTTAAGCAAGTATATAATTAGTTGGTCAAGTGCCTCTGTTTATTAAGTAATAATCCAAGCTTGTTAATTATTATATTTAAACTTAGTTGTAATATTCTATATTGGGTCAATTATAAATTTTATCGTATGATTTGAAAAAATTTAAATTTTAGTCTCTATGATTCGGACAAATTTACAATTTAGTTCATATGGTTTGAAAAATTAAAATTTAGTCCACATAGTTTGAAAAATTAGAATTTAGTCCATAAGATGTGATAAAATCAAAAAAATAGTCGATGTCGTTCGTAATTGTTGATGAATAAAATAGGTAGAATCTAGTTGTCTATGTATTTAATGATGAAAGTGTGAAATAGGTAAATTATCGAACAAAAAATGCATCAGAAGTTACATTTACATTTTTGATTCGCCTATGATTTACAATTAACATGAACTATATTTTAAGTTTTATCAAATCATAAAAACTAATTTCTTTTTTTTTTTTTATCATAAAGACTAAATTTTATATTTTTTTAAATTATAATAACTAAATTCTAGATTTCTCCAAACTATAGAGACTAAAATCTAGATTTTTAAATATAACAATTAAACTCACACTTTCTTCAAACCAAATTTATAATTTATCCTTCTATTTTTATTTCTTCCTCATCTTTAGGGATATTTTCACAAATTTATTATCCAATAAAGTACCGTTTTAGTCTATAAAATTTGATATTTGTTCTATTTTAATCCATAATTTTTTTAAAATTTTAAAACTAGACTTGAATTTTAAGATTTTGTTCCATTTTAATTCATAAACTATCAAAAGTCCATTTTAGTTTTTAAATCTAACGAAAAAAAAAAAAAAAAACTTGAAATTTGTTTATTTTAAAGTCAATTGTTTACCATTAAAATTGTTAAGTCTAACGAGTTGATTGCAAACACTTAATAAAGTTCGTAACTAAATTGATAACATAAAAATTGTAAGGGTGTATTATTATTTAACCGATCCCATAATTTAAAGTATTATGTAATTAAAAGGGTTGGTGTTGCATTAATTTTGTTATTTAGTGAAAATGTAGTTCAACATCGCGTCACGAGTTTGATCCTGAAAAACCGAGTGATTTTTCCTGAGTACACAAATATATATATAGAGAGATGTCAAAAAAAAAATTCAAATATAATAAAAAAAAAAACTAATTCAATCAATTTTTTATTTTTGAAAAACATGTCTAAGGTCTAACTGGTCAAATTTTCAATAGATTTTATCATTATTTAGCTAATATCAAACCTTTCATTTCTTGACACTTTTAGCCAACTTTTTTGTTCTTCTATAGATATGTTTATTTGTTAGGGTAATATTCTGTGGTTGGTTTTTGTATGATTATATTTTCATTTATTATTTCTTTTGTATGTTTATTTCTTTTATATACATATATATATATATATATAAATAAAGAGAAGTAAATACAAAATCTGAAAAAAGATGCCTAAATGAGAACTTCCAAAAACAAGTAACAAGAAAATTATGGCATTGCAAAAGAATATATTATTAAAAATATAAACTGGATTGCAACAATTCACCAAAATTTTGAAAAGTGAGATAAAAAAAAAAAGGAAAGAAAAGAATAGATAAGATTATAAATGGTAAAGAATGGATAAGATATAAATGGTAACTGATTGGGTGTCCCGATCGAATCGGACATGAAGCTTTTTTAAACCAATCTAAACCTGTCGTTCAATCCATCAACTAATCCAACCATATAATTTAGACCAATTAACTCAACTCATAATTTTTGGATTAAGTTGAGGTTATGTTATCCGATTATATTTATCTCTTCTTTCCTCTTCAAATTTGTACATAATACATGAATATAGTAAAAAATAATAGGATATTAAACTCAAATTTATCTATATTGCAAATAAATACTTCTTATTCATATTATAAGAACTTGTCTTGTAGTTAATATTAAACACATATATAAACTTATAATTGAGTTAAACTGAGATTAAATTATAATCTTAGTTCAATTTTTATAGTTTGGGTTGTATAATTCAAATTGATTGGTTTGTCAACTCTATTGTACACCTGGAAAATATGCTAGTTAAGGTTGAATGATTGGAAAAGACAATAGAAAATGCATTTTTAATTATATATTAAAGAAAAAAAAAAGGGTAGGAAGGTGAGTGGCAAGTGGTAACAAACAGAAGACTGACTGTTTCTTCTAGTGTTGGCAAATTGATTGGAATATCACATTATTAGTGTTGGGTTGGGTAGTAAAAAACACTTATATCATTTGAATGTTGCAATCAAAAGTTATCATAACTTTGGGTAGTTGCATCTCTACCTTATTCTCTATTATTATAATAGTCATTATTATTTTATTGATTTATATATTTACCCATTTTATAATGAGAAGTTTTTGTATCTTTTAAATTAGCGGGTAATTAGATTTTGAGGTTGATGAAAGGAAATGAGAGGAAATGGAGGAAGAAATTAAGTAATTTAAAAATATGAACTACT
>JBBMEG010000004.1:3026084-3036503 GCA_037832605.1 Cyclanthera cordifolia
GGAACTAAAGGAATGATATAAACTGGCTGTCAAAAAAAAAAAAAAAATTGATATATACTTTCTAAAAAATAAGGAAGAAGAAAAATATAATTAATACCTACAACATAAAAACATAAATTTAACTTAAAATGAATCTTAAATCAAAATATGTTTAATATAAGTTTTTTCACATTCATTATAGTTAAATTTAAAAAGCGAATGTTTAATATATTATAACATTTAAGTTAGACTGGTTAACGAGTTAAACCTAACCGGATGTTTGTCAGGTGATTTTAAAAAGATGAATTGGTTTTTATGCTAAAACTAGTTTTAGGATTTTTTTTTTTCCATAATTTGGCTGGGACTAAGGGGTCAGTCTGTTCTATTGTAGCGTCACATGGTGCAAGTTCAATTTTTTTTTTTTACTTTTTTTTTCTTATTTATTCAAATATATTTACAAAAAAAAATAAAATAAAAATATTCATAAATGTCACATCATATCAAAAACAACAAACACTTTCATAACTCCTTCATAAAACATTCTACTAAAACCTTCAAACAAACAAAAATTAATAACACCTCTTTCTAAACACTCTATTATAACCTTCAAACAAACGAGCTATTACTAAACACTCAAAATAACTTCTCCATATAAACTCAAAAAAACCCTCAAGGAAATGTTTGGTTTTGTGGGAAGTAAAATGAAGTAATATATTTCTAAGATTTGAATCATAACGTCTCGTTTTCATAACCATTTTATTTTTGTTTTTGAAATGTAAGCTACAACTATTCTTAACACATTTGTTTTCATGATTTTGATGTCTACATCTTATTTGGGTTTTTAAAAACAAAAACAAAATTTGAAAACTAAAAAAATATTTTTCGAATTCTTGTTTTGATTTATGAAATTTGGTTATGATTCATACAATTAATTAAAGAGAAGATGAAACATAGGTAGAAAATTTAGGTAAGTATAGGCTTAAATTTAAAAAATAAAAACGAAAAACCAAATGGTTATCAAACTCGCATAAGTTATCATCTTATCTATCGCTAATTTACCCTCATTTTTATTTCTTTATCCATTTCATTTCATTCCATTACTAAGAGAGATGTCCACGTGTCGAGCGGGGACGAAAATAGTTTTACCGTCCTCATCTAGACTACCATTTAAATGTCCATTTCTATAAAATTCATCGTTAAAATTTGCAGGAAACAGGACAGAGTCATGCACATAGATCAGGTTTCTCAAGGAGAATTATTTATCACTTAATTGTTTTTCTTTTTTTCTTATAAAACCAGTATTTAGAACGTGACTTTATTTTGACTGTTTATAAGTAATGATTAACAACGATTACCGTTAAAAATTTGTTTTGATATAGTTTTTAAGAGTATTTAGAATAAACATTTATTTTCAGTATTTAAAAGTGATGATTATAAAAGCTTGTTTCGATATAGTTTTTAAGAATATTTAAAATTAGTATTAAGAAATACTGATGGCAATCAAAAAATAGTTTGAATGTAAGTTTTTAGAAGTATTTAATAAATAGTAATTCAAAATACTATATTAAATATTCATTCCAAACATCGGGATTAAATAAAATATAAATAATATAATATAATATATAAACCAGATAATAACAAGTAATCTGGATGTTTTTCCATATCCTACTCGTTAACTCAGGAGAAATTTTTTATTCCAGTCACTTTTTATTTATTCACTCAAAGCATAAACACCTGAAGAAACTGTACATCTTTTACTTCCAAACATCTCTTTATATTTTTTCATTAAAAAAAAAAAAAAAAAAAAACTTGAGGTCAATGATTCGAAGGAGACTTAAAAAAAAAAAAAAAAAAAATCCGTTAATCAAGAAAACAGAGCCTTCCACGTTCCGTTATATTGTTTGCAGCGCAAGCCGGGGGCTACAAAATGTTCATGCCGCCACCTAAATTACTTTTTTTTTTTTTTTTAATATTGATTTCTTAATATTATAAGTTTCTCCGAAGTCCCATCTGACCTGTCGCGTTTGTTTAACAAAAAAAAAAAAACAAATCTTTTTCATCCCCTGTTTTGTTCTTCCTTAGCTATAAGTACACCAAACCCCATTTCAACGTTTCTCCTCAACTTCTCAAATCTCTTCTTTAACCCATTTTGAAAGAAACATTTCAACTCTACCAACTAATTCAATCAACCCCTTTTTAATTTTTTTTTTTATATGGTTTAGTTTTTAAAAGTTCAGTTGAGATTCTGAATACAGAGCCTTGCAGGAATGGACAGTGGAGAGATTTACAGAGTAAGCAGTGCGCGTATAAACAGCTCGACCATATGGAGAAACAGTGCCATGGAAGTTTTTTCGAGGTCTTCTCGTGAGGAAAACGATGAAGAAGCTCTCAAATGGGCTTCCATCGAAAGGCTCCCTACTTTTTTACGTGTTCGAAGGGGAATTTTATCGCTTGAAGGTGAATCCGCTAGAGAAATCGATGTTCAAAATCTGGGTTTGTTGGAGAAGAGGAATGTTTTGGAAAGGCTTGTCAAGATTGCTGAGGAAGATAATGAAAGATTCTTGCTCAAGTTGAAGAATCGAATGGAAAGGTAATGAAAAAAAATAAAAACAGAGCCCCAAGAAACAGAGTTATGTTCTGTTTATCGTTTTTTTTTGTTTCTTGTTTATTGAGATGGGATTTGATTGCTTTTTGTTTCTTGTTTTTTTTGTTTTTTCATATTGGATTTGTAGAGTTGGGCTTGATCTTCCTGCCATTGAAGTTCGATTTGAGCATTTGGAAGTTGAAGCCGAGGCTCATACAGCAGGCAGAGCCTTACCAACCATGTTCAACTTTTCTCTCAATATTCTTGAGGTCAGTGGAATTTTAACTTCATTTCTTGGTTTTTGATAAACCAAAAGTTTTCATTTTTCTTATTTAATTTCTCTTTCTTGAAAAGGGGTTCTTGAGCTACTTTCACATCATCCCTAACAGAAAGAAACAATTATCAATTCTTCATGATGTCAGTGGAATCATCAAACCAGGGAGGTTGGTATAGAGTTCTTCAAATACATGATTTAAGATTTAAGAACATCATACAAATGATTGATTAAAAGAAACTAAAGTTTTCACTAGACTACAGATTTAAGAGAGTTTATAGAGTGCATTTTTACCGAATTCTTATACAGTATGTGAAAAGATAACTATGCCTTGGCTAGTAATCATAGCGCAACATAGTTTTTTAAGACATTTCAGTATGATTCATTATCAAGATATTGTTAAAACAAGAACAAGATTTATTAGCATAAGCTTTTGAGTTAAGTGGTAATAATTCAAGACTTTGGTTCTTCTTTTGTAGGATGACTCTGCTTTTGGGGCCGCCGAGTTCAGGCAAGACAACGTTACTTCGGTCGTTAGCCGGAAAACTAGGGAAAGATCTCAAAGTAAAGACAGCAAAATCCTTATCAGTTAAATTTTTCAAAAGATTTTGGTTGATTATGATTGTGTGTGTGTTTATAGTTTTCTGGGAGAGTTACATACAATGGACATGGCATGAAGGAATTTGTCCCACAAAGAACATCAGCTTACATTAGCCAACAAGACCTTCACATAGGAGAAATGACCGTACGAGAAACCTTGTCCTTTTCGGCGAGATGTCAAGGAGTCGGTCCACGTTATGGTCAGTTTTAAGATCATACAAAGTTTTTTCTTTTCTTTTTTCAATCAAAAAACTCTTTTTAAGTAATTGCTAATGGCAACTTCTTTCTCTGCAGATATGTTGACAGAGTTATCAAGGAGAGAAAAGGCGGCAAATATTAAACCCGAATCCGATTTGGATATCATCATGAAGGTTGTAATTCAATGTCATTTTCAATTTTCAAATTCCTTTTCCTTTCTTGGTTTAGTTCTTTATGTGTTAATATGATTGAGATTTTCCAGGCAGCAGCTTTAGGAGGCCAAGAGACTAATGTAGTGACAGATTATGTACTAAAGGTAACGTTTTTAATGAAATAATCAGACAAGAAATCTACTATTTATTCATCTGATTGCTTAAACAAATCTATTCAGATTCTTGGACTTGAAATCTGTGCTGATACAATGGTGGGAGATGAAATGTTTCGAGGGATTTCCGGTGGGCAGAAGAAGAGGGTGACGACTGGGGAGATGCTGGTTGGACCGGCAAGAGCTCTATTCATGGACGAGATATCGACAGGATTGGACAGTTCGACGACGTATCAGATTGTTAACTCAATGAGACAATCCATTCATATTTTGAATGGAACTGCTCTGATCTCTCTTCTTCAACCTGCCCCCGAAACTTACGATCTGTTTGATGACATACTTTTGATATCAGATGGACAAGTTGTATATCAAGGTCCACGAGAAAATGTGCTCGAGTTCTTCCAACACATGGGCTTTACTTGCCCCCAGAGGAAAGGAGTAGCTGATTTCTTACAAGAGGTAATTCATTTGGACTTTGGTTTTAACCATTTTAATCTTCTCTGTTATGTTTTTGTTTCTTTCATTTTCTTTTGGTGATTGAAACTGTTTTATAGGTTACTTCGAGGAAAGACCAAGAACAATATTGGGCTAGGAGAGATGAGGCTTATAGATTTATCAGTGTGGAGGAGTTTTCGGAAGCGTTTCAGTCGTTTCATGTGGGGAAGAAGCTCGGCGATGAGCTTGCTACTCCTTTTGACAAGTCCAAAAGCCACCCGGCTGCTTTAACAACCCAAAAGTATGGTGCTAGCAAGAAGGAACTCTTGAAAGCTTGCATTTCAAGAGAGCTCTTGCTCATGAAAAGGAACTCCTTTGTCTACATCTTTAAGTTGACTCAAGTGAGTTTGAATTTCATAGTTCATATCTTTATCATCTCTCTTAAATCTCATGTTTGACACCTTTTCTTTTCTTTTCTTTTTTTCATTTTTCAGATCATTATGATGGCTTTCTTAACAATGACCTTGTTTTTTCGGACTGAGATGCATCGGAAGACGCTCGACGACGGTTCGGTCTACATGGGGGCATTGTTCTTTGCGATTATCATAATCATGTTTAATGGTTTCTCCGAGCTTGCTATGACAATCTTGAAACTTCCTGTGTTCTACAAGCAGAGAGATTTCCTCTTCTTTCCCTCTTGGGCATACGCTCTCCCCACATGGATCCTTAAAATCCCAATTACTTTTGTAGAAGTTGGAATTTGGGTGGTAATGACTTACTACGTTGTCGGATTCGATCCAAGTGCCGAAAGGTGAGAAAATGAATAGAACAAATTTTGAGTATTACCTTCTTGGTAACATTAGACTTGACTAAAGAAGTATTATATTGATGGACTTTCAGATTCTTCAAGCATTTTCTCTTGCTCCTGTGTGTGAATCAAATGGCATCAGCGTTATTTCGTTTGATTGGGGCGCTAGGAAGGAATATCATCGTCGCAAATACATTTGGATCATTTGCTTTATTGACAGTTCTTGTTTTGGGTGGATTCGTTTTAGCTCGAGGTTCGTTTCTAGCTAACTGTTTGTTTTTCAATAGCATTACATCAGAAAAAGTACTGATATTGTGAGCTTTCTCCATTGTGTTTAGATAATGTGAAGCCCTGGTGGATATGGGGCTACTGGATCTCTCCAATGATGTATGCACAAAATGGAATAGCTGTGAATGAGTTTCTTGGCCATAAGTGGAGACATGTAAGTGAAGTAACTTTCTGATTTATGCAAACAAAATCTCCAAAACCTAAAACTAGAAACGAGAACTGGTTGTTGGTTAACATAATTAAATTTACTCTAATTTATCAGTTTAAGCTTTTGGGTTGATTGATGATTTAACATAATTCAACATAGTATCAGAGTAGAAGGTCTTTCAGTTCAAGACCTTGCCAGATCGTTTCATTCCCATTTAAAATTGAATTTCACTTTATGAGTATTTTAAAAGTTTCCAAGCCCATAAGTGAGAGGGGAGTTTTAGTTGATATAATTTAATTTACCCCAACCTTTCAGTTTAAGCTTTCGAATTGATTGGTGATTTACCATAATTCAATACTCATCTTTACGTCATTGCATTGCAGTTGGCTCCTAACTCAACAGAATCGCTTGGAGTTCTGGTCTTGAAATCTCGCGGAATCTTCCCACAAGCTAGTTGGTATTGGATTGGAGTTGGAGCTACAATTGGATATATTCTTCTATTCAATTTTCTCTTCACTATGGCCTTGAAATACCTCGATCGTAAGTACTCGAAGCTCTACATTTTTAGCCTTTTATCTTACACTCGAACGTATCATGATTGTCGGGTTTGAATTTTGTAGCCTTCGAAAAGCCTCAGGCTGTCCTGTCGAAAGAACCCTCAACCGAAAAAAGTGTGAAGAAATCTCAAGATGTTCAAGAGTTGGAGCTGTCATCAAAAGGAAAGAGCTCTTCTACCTCTGGTATGCTAAATATGCTTATTAGTAGCCATCTCTCTTAACAAGCATCGTCAAAGTCATTAGTGAAATTATTTGATATCAATTTTTTAACTCTACAATGCAGAGGGCAGGACTGAAAATCAGCTTAGTTTATCATCTAGAACTTCGTCTTCAAGGGTTGGAAGCATTACCGAAGCTGATCAGAACAAGAAGAGAGGAATGGTTCTTCCTTTCATACCGCATTCGATCACTTTCGATGACATTCGATATGCAGTTGACATGCCACAGGTATAAATGATGTTCTAAGACATGAACAACTGAGAAAAAACATTCTCAAGTTCTAAGGCCATAGATTGTTTTTTCTTTTTGTAGGAAATGAAATCCCAAGGCATTACGGAGGATCGACTCGAACTTTTGAAGGGTGTAAGCGGTTCGTTTAGGCCCGGAGTCCTAACTGCTCTGATGGGTGTCAGTGGGGCTGGAAAAACAACTCTTATGGATGTGTTGGCTGGACGAAAAACCGGTGGATACATTGATGGAAACATCACCATTTCCGGTTATCCTAAAAAGCAGGAAACTTTTGCGAGGATTTCAGGATATTGTGAACAAACTGATATACATTCTCCCCACGTTACGGTCTACGAATCACTTGTTTATTCGGCATGGTTACGTTTGCCTCCTGAGGTTGATTCTGCTACCAAAAAGGTGAGGAGATTTCAACGCGCTCTTTTTCACTCTGACCTTATATAAATATATAATTTAATTTGATTATGTCATTAGATTGGTAAGTTTCAATAATGATGTTTGATTTATGCTTTGCAGATGTTTGTTGAGGAAGTTATGGAACTTATTGAGCTCAACCCATTAAGAGATGCTATTGTTGGATTGCCCGGTGTTAGTGGACTTTCGACCGAGCAACGCAAGAGACTAACTATCGCTGTTGAACTTGTTGCAAATCCATCTATAATATTCATGGATGAACCAACCTCGGGTCTTGATGCTAGAGCAGCAGCCATCGTAATGAGAACGGTGAGGAACACGGTTGACACCGGTAGGACCGTCGTCTGCACCATTCACCAACCAAGCATTGATATATTTGATGCCTTTGATGAGGTGAGCTAATCTCAACAATCAAAATACTAAAAAAAAGAAAATCATTTTCAAGCAGTTTGATGAAACATCTGATCCTCTGATGTTCTATTGCAGCTGTTCTTGTTAAGACGTGGAGGGGAAGAGATATACGTTGGTCCAATCGGTCGACATTCGTCTCAGTTAATCGAGTACTTCGAGGTATAGATTCTTATCAAAAAACAGAAAATCAAAAGAAAAAAGTCCTCTTTTAAGCCAGAAAATCTCTAACAAAAATCTCTTATAAACTTCGTTTTAGAGCATTGAGGGAGTTCCTAAGATCAAAGATGGCTACAACCCCGCAACTTGGATGCTAGACGTTACGACGGCAGCGCAAGAAGCAACTCTTGGAGTAAACTTCAACACATTATACAAAGATTCAGAGCTTTTCAGGTAAATATATGGCAACAAGTTTGGATATTAGTTCATTACAATCTTAATATTAAACCTGAAAATGGTTTTGATTTCTTTCAAACAAAACTATGCAGGAAAAACAAGGCCTTAATCAAAGAACTAAGTGTGCCAAGTGAAAACTCCAAGGAATTGTATTTTACCACAAAATATTCTCAATCTTTCTTCATCCAATGCATTGCTTGCCTTTGGAAACAACATCTTTCATATTGGAGAAACCCACCATACAGTGCAGTGAGATTCTTGTTCACAACTGTCATTGCCTTGATGTTTGGAACAATCTTTTGGGATCTTGGATCCAAGAGGTAAAACTGAATAAACATAACGTTATTTCACCATTATTTAATCTTTGTGATATATCGGGTTGATATAATTAAGTTCACCTTAATCTATTGGCTTAAACTTTTGGATTGACTGATGATTTAACATGATACAACATGTTATCAGAGCATGAGGTCAACCATCGAAGCTTAAGCTGATGGGTTCGGGTAAATTCAATTATGTCAACTAACACTCCCATCATTTGTGGGCTTAGAAATTTGATAAATCCCCTACAAGTGGAATTTAATTTTATATGGCGAGGAAAAAAACTTGATAGGAGCTCAAACTTAAGATCTCCTGCTCTGATATAAGGTTGAATTATATAAATCGCCAATTAACCTAAAAGCTTAAGTTCATAGGTTTGGGTAAATTTAATAATGTCAACTAACTGGTTGATACAATTATATTTATCTCAACCTATCAGTGATTTAACATGATTCAACAAGAACCAACTCGAAATATTAACATTTTATGGGTTATTTCAGAGGCAGCCAACAAGATCTATTCAATGCCATGGGTTCCATGTATGCTGCTGTTCTCTTCATTGGAGTGCAAAATGCCACATCAGTTCAGCCAGTTGTGGCAATTGAAAGAACTGTCTTTTACCGAGAAAGAGCGGCAGGAATGTACTCGGCTTTGCCCTATGCTTTCGGACAGGTAAACTAAAAGACGGACCATTCGGTAATGTTTCTGTTTCTTGTTTTCTGTTTCGGAAAGTGCTTATGAATGAATGCGCGCGTGTTTTTTTGTGTGCAGGTTGTGATTGAACTTCCTTACATCTTCATTCAGACAATTGTGTATGGGGTGATAGTATATGGGATGATTGGTTTTGAATGGACTGCAGCTAAGTTCTTTTGGTACATCTTTTTCATGTACTTCACATTTTTGTACTTCACATTTTATGGGATGATGACTGTGGCTGTGACCCCCAACCACAACATTGCTGCCATTGTTTCCTCTGCTTTCTATGGCTTTTGGAACCTTTTCTCCGGCTTCATCGTCCCTCGAACGGTAAGCTCGTTTTATCCTCTTGCATGCCACATTTAGAGTAGACACTGTTAAGGGTCTCACTATTATTTCACATTGGAAAAATGAGGAAATATCCTTGCATTTATAAGAAATGTGGGCTACTCCTCTCATTGTCAATTTTTTTTGAGATGGATGTCTGCACTTTCTAATATGGTATCATAGTCCATAAACTAAAACGGGTATTCAGTCCAATAAAAATGAAATTGAGATCCGATTCAAGATTGGTGAACCAAAAAAGCATCATTTTGAGAAGACGTGTCAAAGATCTCACTATTGTCCCATATTGAAAAAGAAAGGAAATATTTTAGCATTCATATGATAAGAGAGCTACTCCTCTCATTGCCGATTGATTTTGAGATGGATATTCATATTTTCTAATATGCACACTCGAAACCAACTATTATCGAGTGTTATATTCCCGTCTTTATCTTAAACTTTCACGTTGATTTCATTTTAGTTCTTAAACTTTAATCATGTTATTTTAGCACTTTGCATAAAGACCAAGATAGGATTTTATTTATTTATTTTTATATATATATAACTGGGTCAGCTTACGCGCACCTTGACTACTAACACGAGATAATGAATACACGTCTGACCCTATTACATTGGGATGTCAGGGAAACCCGTAAAAATTCAATTCTTAGATAGGCTACCATCATTAATTGAATCCATCACCTCTTAATTACTTAAGATTCTCTTGACCCTACTAGATTACTCCATGATAGTTGAAACGACATAGATAGGACTGAAACGCGTATGGAATAAAGAGCAAAACAAAAGATGATAGTTTTAAAATGGTTGTTGTTGTTATTGGCAGAGAATCCCAATATGGTGGAGATGGTACTATTGGATTTGCCCAGTGGCATGGACACTATATGGACTTGTAACATCACAGTTTGGAGATGTAAATGAAGCAATGGACTCAAACCAAACAGTAGCTGAGTTTGTGAGCTCTTACTTTGGCTACAAGTATGACTTTTTGGGAGTTGTTGCTGCTGTTCATGTTGGGATTACAGTCTTGTTTGGCTTCATCTTTGCCTTCTCAATCAAGGTCTTTAATTTCCAAAAGAGGTGATAGATAGACAGACAAACAAACAAACAAACAAACAAACAAGATCCTCCCATTTTGTTTTTGTTGTTCTTGTTTTTAGTGGTTAAGCTTGTAAAAATAT
>JBBMEG010000004.1:3060380-3071474 GCA_037832605.1 Cyclanthera cordifolia
GTTGAAGAGTAATAAAGAATATAAAATAGAATGAGATTGTGAGGAAAACGCGGCATGTGTGAATGCGAGTTGTTTGATTTGGGTGTGAAAACATGCGTTCCGCAATCTATGCCTTTAATTCATCACCAAAACTATATAGTTTATTTCTCTTTCATTTCCGTCTTGCAACATATCATTCTATTACTTTGGATATAATTTTAAAATATCTTTATGCTAACTTAGCCCCTAATCATCATGCACGTTTTTTTTTTTTTTTTTTTTTAAGTTTAAAACAATTGCATCCATTAAAGAAGACTATGACTATCTTGGATCTTATTCTAATGTTAGTATATAATGCACGCGCTGTGTGTATATGTATGTTTGTATGTATGTGTTGTGTATATATATAAAAGAGTAAAACTCGCTTCCTTATGATTAAGGAGACTAGTCTTACAGGTGTGTGAATTTTGGTATTGATGAGAGGAGAGGAACCGGGAGAATAAAAAGAAATGAAGAGATTTTAGGATATGAAGTAATAAATATTTGTTTGGGATTAGTATTTTAGAGAGGAGAGATTAAAAAAAAAAATTGAAATTTGTGTGTACGAGAGAAGATGTTTATTTTAAATGAAATTTAATAGAATATTTGATTTGAGATTGAAAAAAAGTTAAGCAGATGTTCAAGAGAGGTTGTGATGTACTAAAAACAAACAAGAAGTCTAACTCCTCTCTCCATCCTTGACCTCTCCTTCAAATCCAAGCACCCTTAAGTGTGATGTGACAACACACTCTGCCGCAATTTTTTTTTTTTTTTTTTAATATTCGTGATTGTTTAGGTCAGCTTGTCCGCACATTGACTAATGTCACGGGACATAGTACTCCTTGACCCTACAACATTTAGATGTTAAAAAAAATTGATATATAATTAATATTTAAGTAGGTCGATACCATGGATTAAATCTATCATGTCTTAAAATACCTCATGACCTTCTTAACCACTAGACCACTCACTAAAAACTCTCCCAATTTTATCTTTTGTATCTATGGCCACTTCCACCTTCTCCCATAGTTTTCTTATTCTCCTCTTTAGCTTCAACCTTCAACTGATACATATATTCAATCAGTTTCACTTCACCATTTTTAATTAGTCTTAATGATCATTCCACTAATTTTACTTAATTGTGTTTATATTCAATTTCATTCATTAATTACCCTTCCTTTTTTTGCCAAATAAATAAATATGCATTTAGAGAATATTGATGTTTATCAAATTTCTTTGGGTTTGTTTATACACGAAAATTACACTTATCAAATTAGCGGTAGATAAATATTATCTTGGTCATGAACTTTATCTTTATGAGATGGCCAACCCACTTTTTTTTTATAAACGTCCTACACAACATCACACGTTAATGTGGTAGACAAGATCGATACTTTTTTTTCCTATAATATTTGTCTCTCATTTATATATTTTTTTTTTAATAATTACATTTAATAGATGTCCAATTATCATTTATAATTTTGATTTTGAGAGAATAAATGGACGTATAAAATTACAACTAGCTTCCACCAAAATTGATTTAGAAAGGAAAGAAAGAGAATGGCGAAAGCTGAACTGGCTTCTTCATTTTATTTTTTGTTTTTATTTTTTTAAATAAAATAAAAATGAACTGTTTTTTTTTTAACACGCTTAAATGCCACTTTCTAAAAGCATTTTCATTACAAGAAAAAAAAAACAAAACACAGCTAATATATTAAGCTTGTTTTCTTTAAATTACTCCGTCAAATTCCAAAAAATAAAAATAAAAAGGTTTTATAATTTTTTTTTTTCTTTTTAATATAACTTGATTTTGAAAACATTAACAAATAAATAATAACAATAAAAAAAAAACTTCCGATGATCAAGATCATGGGTTTAAATCTCCCACTTATAATTGTTAGAGAATTAATTAATTTTTCAAAAAAAACAAAGGGTTATCCTTCATTGTATAATATTTATTTTTAATGTTAACACAAATAAAATAACATTTGGTTAATAATAGAGACTAAATTGAAATTTTATTTATTCTAAAAAAACAGGCATTGAAACTATATGATAAATTCACAATAAGATGGAGAATAGTATTCAATTACACACATTTTCTTTCCTTTTCAATTGGTTAATGCAATATCTTAAATATGCAAAAAATAAAAATAAAAATATAACTAAGAATGACCCCCGTAACTAAGAGGTTACGGGTTCGATAACCCAACTCTCAATTATTTGATGAATTCTAAAAAGGAATATAAACATTAAGAAATTGCATAATAATATGAAAAAAACCAAACAAATAATAATAATGAAAAATGCTGCCTGCTATATACAGCTAACAGTAGAATTGAAAGTGAAATGAGAAGATAATTGGTGGTATAGATTTTGATAGTGAAATCTTCAAGAATTACAAAATAAGTATGAGCCTAATCTGAATTTATGAGTAAAAAAAATATGTGAAAGATTAAAAAAAAAAAAAAAAAATTGAGTGACAAACAGCATGAACATATTAAAAAAAAAAAAAAAAAAAAAAAAAAAAATTGTCAAGGGAATGTGAAGGAACCTCCAATTTGATTAGTTCCTGCTGGAGGACTAATGGCTACCCAAAGAAGAGATATAGTGATTGCTAGAAGCCCTGACCACACAAAAACAATGGTGGGTGTCCTTCCTCTTCTGCCCATTAGCCCTTTAGCAAAAGGGTAGAGATGAGCCAGTACCCAAAAACTGAAGAAAACGCCACCGATCAGCCGACTCCACTGCGGTATCACACTGTATATCGTCCGGCTAAACCCCACTGCTATTGCGATCAAGTTCGTAATCATGATGGTGATTGGCGGTATCATTAGAGATGTCCATTTCACGACGTAGAGATCAGCAAACTCGTCGTCTACGTCATCTCCTCCCGACTTCGATGTCAATGTGAAGGATATTTCAATCCCAGCAACAACTTTTAGCAGTCCTTGAAGTACAGCAGCAAGGTGAGCACTTGTACCACCAATCAACCAGAATTGCTCATTCCTCCACCACTCTTCTAATTCGATACCGGACCATCGAATCTCAAGCACGGCAAGCATGCACAATGTGAGGGTGATGACTAGAAGGTATGTAAGAAACGTGACGTTCAGCGTTTGGACGATGAATTGTCCCGAGAAGAGGGAAAGTGCAGGGAGAAAGCAGTAGACAATGAGGAAGATTGAAGTGAATGGATAGATCCCGACGTTTAAGTATGCTATTCGTTGTAAAATTTTCATTCTTGGACTAGCTAGGAAGGCATTGTTGCGAGAGAAGAAAATTTCGACTGATCCAGTCGCCCATCGAAGGACTTGATGGAGCCTATCTGTGAGGTTGATTGGAGCTGTCCCACGAAAAGCATCTCGCTTGGTTACACAATAAACCGATTTCCATCCTCTATTATGCATTCTATATCCAGTGACCACATCTTCTGTAACAGATCCATAAATCCACCCCACACGATTACCCCATTCGGTTTTATCTTCATACCAACAAGAAATTACACTAATTGCCTCTGCAACCGTTGAAGCATCGAGGAGATCGCGAGGGATGGTAAGAGCACCCGGTGGGCGTCCGTTTTTAACAGCTGGGTGATCTGCTAAGGGGCGCCCTTGATATTCCGCAACTGGGATTGAATCAATAAGAAAAGTAGAGTTTCCAAATCTTTTAGGAAACAAAGAAAGATTCATTTCTTCATCATCAGAATCACCCATTCTCAAAGCTCTGCTTTCTTCAGGCGAGCTTGCAACAGACGTATGCTTTTTACGTTGGGCAAAACAGCAACTACAAAAACCGGGATGATGCTCCTTTGATCGAGGTGGATCAAAACCATATAAAGCAACCCTTCTAAAGAGACATCCCGTTCCGACATAAACTGGTCCTTGAAGCCCATCAAGAGCACGCATGTTAACATCAAAGAAAACGGTGTTGTGATTTGCATACCGATCAGAAGGATCAATGCCTTCAAATCTTTGCGGGAACTGGACATAGCACAGTCGATCGCCTCCACGATCCATCATGAAGCACATCCCTTCCCTCATCGCTTGAGAGTTATAGATATAGTGGTCACAATCAAGGTTGAGAATGAAAGGACCATTTGACATGACAGCTGAGGCTCGAACTAAAGCATTCATTGCTCCTGCCTTCTTGTTGTGATCATAGCCAGGTCGTTTCTCACGAGAAACATAAACAAGCAAAGGAAGACGAATATCAACCTCGGAAAGGTCAATAAGTTTCTCATCTTCAACAGCCCCATGAAGAGGTTCATCACTAGGTGGTTTCAACATAACCTACATCAAAACATGATAGACATGTTAGAGAAAATGAAAATTTAAATCCCAAATGATAATTTCTACCGCAACGAATTCTTGATTACTTAAGAAGTAATATTCGACCACGTTCAACGATATACCTGTATTATACCAGCATGGTCACCCTTCGAGTGTTCAGATGATGGTTGCAACCAAGTCCCTGGCCAATGGGTTCCATCAGCCATCCATGTTGCTTTAGGGATTTTCACACTCTCTACTGGTTCATCACTACCAATGTTTTGTCTTTGAAGCTTCATAGCATTGATTTCTTCTCTAGCATGATAAGCATCTGAGCGGCGACGAATAGAATCGGGAAGTCCATTTATACGAACTTTGAATTCATCATACTCACGCTTGACACGTCTACGATCCTTGACAAAATCTGCCTTTACTTTATTCTTGAACGGGTCTCTTTTCAAACTAAAATAAGATTCGGGATTGCGAGGTTCGATGGCATGTTTTCGACAAAAAGGAACCCAAATATTAGCAAAGCTTGCTGCTTCAGCCATGGCTTCAAACGTTAAAAGTGCACCTCCATCGTCAGAAACATAGCAAGCAAGCTTTTCAACTGGATAGTCAGCAGCTAGAATGGAAAGAATCGTGTTTGACGTTACGAGAGGCGGTTCTTTTTCGGGATCTGCAGTGGAAACAAAGATATCTATGCCTGGGAGATCGGATTTTCCAGTAGGATTACTTGGAGTAGGTATTTCGAACTTTTCCCTCAACACATTAAGATCAGTAGCTCTGTTTATAGGGCATAACTTTGGTAGTTGATCAAGAAGCCAAGAAAAAGCAAACCAAATTTCACACACTATAGACATGGCCCATAACCAGTATGCATCAGTATTTGGATGACTCACCCTCCAAGCCAAGAAGAATCCAAGAACAACCATCCGAACGACAATCAAAAGCCTGTTACGAAAATGTAATTTTAAGAATAAGTTTGAAGAAATCCAAAATGAAAACATAACAAAAGACATAACATGTTAGAATGTCAATAGTAGTAAGAAACAAAGAACACATATATATACATACCTATATGGGCTCAGTACAGCAGCAGGAATTTTCAGTTTTCGTGTAAGCGGTCGCCATGGTTTGTTCATAAACACCATCGGTTCAACTTCATCATTCTCATTCCCAAAGCCCTCATCCTTTGGCCATATAGCATTCCCATATCCATAAGTTCCCTTAGTTTCAAACAACCACCTGTTGTGATCAAATTCTCCAACTCCAGTTTGGCTTCTCATTAATGCAGATTTAGTTGATTTCATCAATGACAACCTTCTCTCCATCTTCGACATCGATGCAGGTGGAGGAAGTGGCAGTGGTCTTCCATGTTCAATAGCAACTTCATGTAGATCTGTGTTCTTGTACGGCTCCTTGCAACCCGGGCAAATTCCCCCTCCTGTTTTAACCGCATCAATATAGCAATCACGACATATCTTGAAATCACACTCGCACGGGAGTATATCGTTTCCGCGTTCATCGCTCATAACCTTTGCATCACAGCCAGGTACAGCACATGATGATCCTTTCATACCAGCCATTTGAGGATGTGTTGCTTCGGATTCAATCACCTTGTCCATCAAATGAGCTCGCGTGATGCTGTTGAAACCACCCGTAAACAGCGAATTCGACACGTATTGCTCTTCGACCTTCTGTGAGATAGAAGGATCCATTGGTTGGTTATCAGGTGTTGGAGGAATGTGCACGGTATAGTTCATAAAGTCTCCACTCCCAAGCTCGCTATCGAGATCATCCCTTGAGTAGCTAATATAGCGACCTGAGGAAGTTCGCCGTCCAAACGTTACAGTTGGTGGAAGTGGAGGCTTCTGTGCTTCAGATGCATCAGAAGCTGTTGATAAACTCGATCGGCTCGGTTTGAAGGACTTCGATGCCATTGTCAAACAAAGTTAGATCCACCCAACTGCAGAACAGAAATAAAAACACATATTACTCCTAATCTTATATTTCTTTGCCAACCCTTTTGATATCCGTGAGTATTCGTATCATCTTACGCGCATCTCCGCTATTCTTACACCATTGATTTCTTATTATCTTTTGACCTAATCTTATTCTTATCTTTCAACTGCAAATTTTTCCTCTGTTTTCTTATACCTTAAATCCACTAACATAACCAAAATCCAGTTTATGAAACTCAAACAATACACGAACCAAAAAAGAAGCAGAAGAAGTCAGTAAACATACCTTGAAAGCAGAAACTAGAAGAAACCCAGTTTGAAGAGCAACTTAAAACTTCAACATCCGAAATTGAAAGGCAGAAAAGTGGATGGAACTGAATGCCCGAAGCTTTCCCCAGGTGTTAATGGGAGAGAAAAGGAGAAAGAGGGTCGATCGTGAGGAGGACTAAGAGCACTAATAAGCCATGATTGAAGAAACAAAGACTTTGAATAGATTGAATAATTTGATACACGAATAGTTTTATATACAAAAATCAGAAGAAACTTGTCAAAAAACACAGTTGTGACGCTGCTCTGTTTTGGTTTTTTCAAATCAAGAAACGGTCGTGGGTGGGATTGGTTTGATTTGGCTTCGACCCAATTGGATTTCGTTTTCGATATTAAAAAAAAGGAAGAAGAATGAAGGAGAGGTAGGAGGCTTAAGGAAAAAGTCTTCGAGCTTTCTTTGTCAATGGCAGGTTTAACTTTGATGTGTACAACATGTTCAGAAAACTGGACTTTTACTACGCGGAGGTAAGAAACAGGGGACGGAAATAAAAGGAAAATAAAAACAAAAAGGAAAAAAGTATATTTTTTCCCTAAATTTGAGAATTATTTTATTACATGATTTATTTAGGAAAATTACTGAATATACCGACTTTTCATTAATTATTTTAATTAATTGAATCTATTTATTGAACTACTATTATTTAATTTGTATTTAATTTTTTTTAGTATAAATCGAAGAAAGAGACCACAATCATTAAGTGAATTGTGATACAAATGAGATTCGAACAACTGATCGAATAGATGTTAATATATTACTAATGTCTGTTATGTTACGTTTGGCCATTTTCTTTTAAATTTTGGTACTTACACCTTATTATTTGTCCCATTTTTTTGTCATATTTTCCTTTAAATTAGTTTAATAATTGTTTTGTTATAAATTTGGTCTTATGATTTAAAGGAAATTATAGTTTATTCTGGTTGATTTAAAATCTAAACTTTACTCATGGATAAATCTACAATTTAGTTATGGTTTAAAAATTTTGAATTTAATCGTCGTAGTTTAATTTAACTAAAAAAAACAAAAATTATGTTGTTTGTATTTGTTGGTGAATAAAATATGTAGAAGTTACTGATTTATCTATTTAATGATCATAATGTGAAATAAATAACTGTTTAGACAAAAAAAAACGTATCATTGATGCATTAAAAGTTATGTTTACATACTTAATATGTATACGATTTATGAATAACTTGAACAATTTGTTATGTTTTGTCAAATTATATGAATTAAATTCTATTTTTTTCAAACCATAAGGATTAATTCTAAATTACTCTAAATCGTAAAAATTAACTGTCTACATTTTTAAACTATGGAGACTAAGTTTTAATATATATTTTTTTTAATAGTAGTGAATAAATCAATAATTTATCCATTATTTTGTTATCACTCCAAAATTATTTTCTCTTTCTTCTATCCTTCACCATTTATCTTTCCAAATTGTTTCTCTCTCCTCAATCCACCTCTTTCATTCTCATTCCTCCCTTTTTTTTTTCTTTCATTATCTTTCTTTTCCTTCTTGGTTCCATGGTAGACTATCAATTTTCAAGATAAAAAATGACAAATTATAGTAAAAAAATAATTATTAAAAAAAAAAAAGTCATCCACAACGAAAAAAAAAATGAAAGAAAGAGGATGAGATAAGTAAATCGACCAGAATAAAACTTGTACAAAGTGAAACAAATAAAACTTAAAAGATTAAAATTTAGTTTTACAAACAAAATTATTGGTAAAATACAAAAAAAAAAAGAAGAAGAAAAAAGAAATCTTATAAAATATGGTATCATGAAATCTTATAAATAATTTATATAATTTGTTAAATATTCTAACCATAATGGAATTACTAAAATTTAACTTTTGGAATGAAAATCCAAAATTATCTTTCTTTTTTTTTTTTTTTTTTTGACTAAAATGTAACTTTTGGAATTAAACTTGTAATTCGATATTTAAAAGAAAATTCCAGAATTTTCAGATCCGAATAAATTTGACATTATTTATTTTCATTTTGTTTCCTTTCTCGATAGGAAGTGTAATATTTCATTTTTCATACATAATTAGTCCATATTTATTACTCGGTCCAAAAAAAAAAATCGTCATATTTATTACATGTAATTAAGTGGACTTCAGTTTTTGTATTAATCAATAATATTTAAGGATATGAAAGTTTTTTTTTTTCAGAGATAAGGGACCATTCCAACTTATAACATTTGGTAATTATTGTAAATTTCCAGGGTGTGAAATGAAAAAATATTAAAATTTTATTTTTTGAGAAGACAAATTAATATCACGGATAAGTTTCAAATCTGAAATCTTAGAGGGAGCAAACCCCTACAGCCCAAGCCTTCGACTTTGACCGATTGTGTTATCACTTGAAACTTTTGAGATTATATTCTAAATCTTTAAAAAACCAACAAAAACAATAGTATTAACATAAAATGTATTTGTATGATCAAGAGATTATAGTTCGAGTAATTTTTTTTTTATTGTAGTTGAATTATTTAAAACGAAAACCCTTAAATAGGTTAAAAATATAATATGGTAAAGAGTTTGTCTATATTAGTCTTTAACTAGCTTTAGTTTGTATAATTCAAAAAAAAAAAAAAACCTTTTAATATAGTATTTATAATAAGCTAATTTTAAAATACAATTTTAATAATAATAATAATTCTACCACACGAACATATTTCTAATTTTAAAATAAAATTTTATTAATAATAATAATGAGCTTAATTTAAAATTTTATTAATATCTAAATATTATAAAATCAAATTCTTTGTCAATAATTGAATGTACAATATCATAAAAATGATTTTTTAAAAATACACGACAACAAAAATTAATTGACAAAATAATTTATTTTAGAAAGATGGCATTTGTAGACATATACATAAAAGAAAATAATGAGGAAAAATAAATATTATTTTTAAAAGAACAAAAAAAAAAACAAAAAAAAACAAATGGGAAGCATGATGACCAGAGAGGCACGTAATTAGATATTAAAGAAAAAAACAATTATTTGATTTAAAAAAAGGGTAAAAAAAGAGGATGTAATTAATAATAAAAGAGAGAGGGGAGAATATAAGGAGAATGTGAGGAAACCGTGTCGAGTCCATTGGCTTATGTGAATTAACAGCTGTTTGGTTGCGACAACATGCTTTCCCACAAATACAATTCCTTTTATTTTATTTTATTTATTTAATAATGTTATAATAAGTTATTCCATGCAATCCATGTGATGTGAGGTGAGCAACAAATGATGAGCTTAATTTCCTATTGTATTATTATCATTATTAATTGATAAATACATTTCTAATCCGACCATAAAAAATAAGAATAATAATAATCATAATAATACAATAACAACAGATCTTGTTCTTTTATAATTTTAATTATGATATTAATTAATGTAGTGTTCATTAATTATTATTGATTTTTTACTTTGGAATCTACTAATCCTTCTTATATATTAGTTGGTTTACTTTAAAAATTTCTAGATTTACAATCTTTTGTGTTTTGGCTTAAGTTGTGAGTCGAATTCATGGCGTTCTTTTGAGTTTATTATTTTTTCGATTTAATTTTGTATGGTTTCTTTTAGTTGATTAATTAAGGGTTTTATTAAAAAAAAAAAAAAAATCAACAGACAACAGATTTTTGTTTGTTTTTTTTTCTTTTCTTGAATGTCTCACAAACTAATAATCAAATATTCATAGTAAAATCAACCAAATATATATATATATATATATAAAACAAATTAACATAAAAAGAAAATCGTATATGTCTAGCTAAAATCCAACAATTAATCACCAAAACAGTCAATGACACATTTGATTCATTGTTTCGTGGTAATCTAATTCAACATTATGTCATGGTTTTGATCCTGAAAATCGGTATTTGACTATCATTTATTTTAAGAGCAGTTGTATCCTATATGTTGAAAATTTATGTCACACTCCCCCAATTCGTACTAAAAAAATTTTGTGACTTAAAATGGGAGAAGAATAAAAAATAATCAAGAAGAGAATAAAATAAAAATTTGTGGGAAAACGTGATTATCGAGACCGAGACAACACAAATCATTTCATTCTTATTCTCTCCCCTATTCTTGATGACCCAAACACATTTATAATGAATTGCGTTAGTTGAACATATTAATAGATTTACTAACTAAAAAATTTGAGGCATCTGAATCAAACCCAAATCAAATAAAGCAGGCCCATGTACACTTGTTAATGACCTATTCTAAAAAAAGGAGCTTGAATAAATAAATAAATAATTTATTTGATATTAATCTTCTTTGTATTTTGTTTTTGTTTGTTTTATAAAGTTAAATCACATTTGGGGGAGAAATCGGTAGCTTATTTTAATAATTAATTGCTTACGATGATACGAAATTGACCCCTCTCTCTACTTCTATGTCTTCATACCAAATCCTACACCTAACAATTTGAAGGAAAATAATTAATAAAAATAAAAATAAAAATAAATAAATCTAGAGGTAAACTTTGACCAAACAACT
>JBBMEG010000004.1:3078869-3118508 GCA_037832605.1 Cyclanthera cordifolia
CTAAACATGCTAAGTACTGGAATATCTATAATCTTTGTGTGCTTTGCTCTCCCAAATTCCTAAACCCAAAAAGGAGCTTTTGTTGTAAAATGCAAGTTGGGCAAAATGATGCCTAGCTAGGTCTCCTTTTGAGAGTTTGTATTAAATGAAAAATAGGGCTGCACTCAATATGTGTAGATGACAAAGAGTGTTGTTTGTTTTTAAGGCTAGCTAGGGCTTGTGTTTTGAAAGAAAATAGAGAAGGGGAATTCTTTTTGGTGACATGAAAAAGGTGAGAAGTATTGTTGAAAGTGTGTGTGAATCTTTTTATATATATATAATTTCATTATTTAAATTTTTTTTTTTTTTAATTTGAACAACAATTAAGTACTTAGCTTCAAAGGTAGCATTAATTTCATTTATTTGTTCTTATTATAACTATACAATAATTTAAATTAATGTGTTTGTTTGTTTAAAATTAAAAAATTTGTTTTTCACAGGGTAGCATTTATTTTTTTATCATTTGAATTCAAGACTATAAAAGAATTACAAAAAAAAAAAAAAAAAAAAAAAAATCTTCAAAACTCATTAAACCACCATAGAATAGAATCGTGTTAAGAATTTAAATTTAAATATAAACGTTTAAAATTTAAAATTGGGAAATTTATTTAAATGAATTCTTTTCTAAAACTCATCATTAAAAATGAGTTTTTTTTTTTTTTTTAAATGGATTCTTTTTCTTTTTTTTCTTTTACTTCTTCTGATGGAGTTTTTAGCAAATTTAGATAAATTTCGTCAAAATAAAAGAAATTTATACACATATGATCTTGGTTTTTTTTTTTTTTTTTTTTAAGAAAAGATTTAAAATTGAATAGCCTCAAAATTCTGCGTTGACACATTAGGGTGGCTGTATAATTAAGAACGTATTTATTGACCACAGAACTCAATAATATAATCAATAACAAACCACTGACATATATTTTTAACTGGGGGCTTTTTTTTCTTTTCTTATTTTTCTGTGTATTTTTATTTTTTTTAATTTTCTGTTGATTGTTATTGATATTTGTGTGGCCATTAAATACGTTCTGCAAATTACTTTATCGATAAATCAATGAATAGTGAAGAATTTGCAGAACGTCGTTAAGTTTGATTCTGTTAATGTATGAAGTACGGTCTGTTCATGCAGAAATCTAGGACAGGAAAGTATTATGTAAAAAATAAATATGTAATCAAAGGACAGGAAATTAAAAAATAGCAAATAAATTAGAGAAATCAGCCTATCTATATTTCCACAATAATATGATTTTATTTTCTAGGGCTGGCTTCATTTTTCCATATTAATTTAAAAATGAGTTATTATAATATTTTTTTTCAAACGAATAATCACTTAACATAATTTTTTTTTAATCAGTCAAAATAATTTTTCATTTCTTATTATTCATTAATATGGTTTATTTTTAATTACCCATTTTTAACTATTTCAAGTAATTATTAGTTTCTAATCATATCTAAATAAGTTATTTTATAACTTAAATTTCTAATCATACAAATAACCTATTATTTATAATTACTCTACTATTTCACCTCTGAACACTTTTTATGAGGGGATACCAATTTTTTTTTCTTTTTTTTTTGTAAAAATAACACTAGTTAATTTATAAGGCATACATGTTTGAAAAGTCATTTTGAAAGTGTACTTACTGTTTGAACTATCGTGTTGAATTTCACTAATCAATCCAAAATTTATTTATATTAAATAACAAGTTCATAGTGCATTCAGACAATGACTCTTATCTTTATAATGATATTATATAAATATCTTAATATATAAACTTAAGCATGACTTTACTTTTACTCTCTTTTAGATTATTCTTCACTCAAAACACTTCAAATTAATGTACAAGTTGAGAGTTTATCTCATATATTCTTCAGAAATTGTACTACTTAAGAGTTTACAAAAGATTGCATAAAGGGTTTTTCTTTTTTAAAGATTACAACAATTGGGTTGGAAGATACGAAGTGGAACGTTCGTATATGTTATTGAACTAGTGCTCGATTACCTAAAAGGCTTTCTAATTCAAGCTATAGAGAAAAGGCTAGTTTTAAAACAGTTTGTAGAAAAAAAAAACAATCAACATGTGTAACTTAGTGATAAAAAGATAGTAAAAATGTATAACGATTTTTTTGACATCTAAATGTTGTAAGATCAAACAGAATATTACGTGGAAATAAATAAAATGTTACTCAAAGACTCACAAATATCAAAGGATAAAATAAAAATAAAAGAAGACGAGGATGTTTGATTTACTCAAAAGTTGCTCTAGCAGTACCATAAAAAAATGAGTCCTTACTTATTTGTTGAAGCACTTATTATTAATATTCTCTTTATTACCGATGGATAAATATATGTTATGAAATCGAAACAACAATCAAGATAAAAATAGAAGAAAGCAAAAAACATATGTGCATATTTACATGATTGACTAATAGTGTGTTAGCTACGTTGACAAATATAGAAGAGAACAATTTTATTAAGAAAACTGAATACAATAATGTTGATCAAAGATGAGCTAAATTTATGAGTTTATATATAGTGCACCCTCGCAAAATTCTATTATAATAAACAATTCAATTACGAAAACATAAACACAATCACAATTTCGTCTAGGTTGCACAAGTGTTGCCTCAAGCTCCCACCAAGGCGTCACTCTTAGACCTCGACTCGCTGATTAGGCATTAAGACTCCAAACTAAATAATCATGAGAATTCATGGTTGATAAAGTCATATCTCAACAATGTAAGAGTCTAATGTATGTCACAAAATATATATACACACATACATACAAAAAAACAAAATACTGCAGGAAAGACGACTGATTTCTTAATCGAAATATTGTCTTTCATATTGACCATATATACCAAATAATGCACTTCTAATTAGTCAAGACTCATGGAGCATGTTTTGGCGGAAAGGAAAATGATCATTCCTTATCGTTTGACCTACCGAGTTACATTCAAATCGATCGTTAATTTATTGTTACTTTCTTTCGTTCATCCTCCCCGTTTCGGAAGTAGCCAAACATGCCATTTGTCCCACCAAAAGAAAAATAAAAGGAAGAAGAAAGCTGTAGTGGGGACTGGCTAGGGTAGGCAGCTAGGGGTGGGGGGCTTGGTTGGGTGTTTTGTTTTGAGACAGAGCATTTAACAATGACAGTGCAAAGCATGGCAGCTGATCCCATAAATTAATAATTATGATTCAATACATATATATATTTATATATACACACATACATATATACATACACAAAAGCTTAACTAGAAAGTGACCCATCATCTTCCTCCCATATCCATCATCCACAAATTTTTACAAAAAAAAAAAAAGAAAAAGAAAAAGAAACCCTAATTCTCAACTCATCACTTTTTGGATCAAATTTTGATTATTATTTATTTATTTTGATGAATGGTGTCTGCATTTTGTTTAAAGCTGAGAGCAGCAAAGTTCTCTGTTGAGAATCTGACCCAATTTCAAATGGGGTTATTAAATGCCATTGAGCCTCACATTTTGGCATTGCTAATTTGTGTTTTCACAATCCCCCACCAATTTCAACCCCTTTCCTTTTTGGTCACTGTCCCTCCAAAGCTGGGGCACCCCCTCCACTTCTTCAATGGTGAAATAATTTTGAACCTTATAATAAAATTAAATAGGGTTTGAACCAATTTGTAAACCCCCCCTATATAAAACCGCTCCCTATATCTTTACAACCATTTTAACTTCTTTTATATTTCTATATAAAATTTACGTTTTTTTTTATTTTTTTTTCCTTTGTGAAGAAATTGGTTTATTTTTGTAATCTTGAGTTGTTCACTTTTGGTACTTGTCAATGTGTTTACTTATTTTTGTAAACTTTTTGTTGTTTAATTTTGGTAGAATCCCTTTGTCCATATTTGTGAAGTTCTCTCTTGAGCCTGCCAAAAAAAAAAAAAAAAAAAAAATCCATTTTTATTTTGGAGAGATGGGCAATCCTCAACGCTTCTGACTACCTATTTTCTTTTTTCAGCATTTTGCAGTTTATTTAAAATTATATATTTCGTGTTCTAATAAACTTAGAATTTAGCCAAATTTAGACTTCAGTCTCTGTAGTTACGAGAAATATACAATTTTATCTTTAATTATGGTTTGAAAAAATAGAATTTACTCTCTGTGTTTAGATAAAATCTAAAATATAGTCTATGTTGTTTAGTAATTGTTGGTGAATAATATACGTCAAAGTTAATTATTTTTACGTTTAATGATGAGAGTCTGAGATAAATAATTGATTGGACAAAAAATTGCATCATTCATCCATTACAAGCTACATATACGTGTTTAATTGTCATACGATTTATGAATAAAGTGGATTATTTTGTAGGTTTTATCAAATCATAGGAGATCACTAAATTTTATTTTTTTTCAAACCATAAAAATTAAATTTTATATTTTTATAAATTATAGAGACCAAATTCTATAATCTAGATTTTTAAAATATCAAGATTAAACTTTAAGTTTTATCATAATGACCAAAATTATAATCTACTTGATACTTCCTAACACTTAATTGGCACATACTTCCCTACAAATATGTGAGTACAACAAAGTGGTATATGAATATATATATAAAAATGTATTAAAACTCTATAAATGATAATCACACTAAAAGCGTGTGTGAATATACGGTTCAGAACTCAAGTTATCAACCAGCTGTACCATGGAGGTAAAAAGACATCAATTTTATTGAACACAAACAAAATGTTTTATCGTCTCCAAAAATGAAATATTCTTAAAAAAAAAAATTAATATTTTATGGGTTATGTTAAAAATAATTAGTAAGATTTTTTTTTTTTAATGAATTGAATACATATCTTTTTGTATACATATGTATGTAAATTACAAATATCAATTAACCCTTTGAAGAATGAAAATTAGCATTTTATTTGGGTGGAACTTTTGGAAATATAAATCAACTTGATACAAAATTGGAAGTAATAATAACTATATGGTTACTTACTAATTTTAGGGGCAAAATTGTTATTTTTGAAAAAGGTTTTAAAAAGTGTTATTGATGATTTCAAAAGGAATATTAATTAGTGCTCTGACATAGAACTAAGTATCCCATTAGCCAATTCCTAAATAAATACACAAAATGGGTCCAGCAAGCAAGAAAATAACCCATTTTCTTTGTCTAATTATGAGAATCATTATTGAGCTAGAATAGGGGCTCCCCATCCCTTTAGTTGTAGGACGTAGAGCCCAATTGGGTGCCTAAAAGGGTCCAATTGGAAGACCCAAAGAAGAGATCAAAGGAGCAGCCCTAAACTCTGGGATCCCACTCCACTTTTAATCCTATGCACCCGCTTATATACAAACACTTCCCTCTTCTCATCTAAATAAATCTCTTGCCGTTTGTTCTTTTTAGATCCATTCCACAGCCGTTGATCCAACTTCTTGTAACGCCTACATTCATTAATATTTGTTTCTTGTTACTAAAGAGGCAAACACTCTTAATGATAATGTTTATTTGGTGTATTTATTGAGAGAAAAAAAATTTGTGACACTAAATAGTGTCATGTTCATTTTGGGCGCTTGTCTCTTAGGATATGTTTAATGTGGTAGGAATGGTCAGGAAGGGTTGGTCTAATAATTTTCATCGTATCAATTACTAATTTATTTACTTTTTCTTCATTTATCTCTTTTTTTTCTTTCTCTTTCTTTATCTTTCGACCGTAGCCAAATATTTCTTTTTCGTATCAAAAATTAAACTAAAATTTAACATTTGACTGTATTTTTTTCATTTTTTTAAATACATATTGAACTCAAACCTGTTTTTAAAAGTTGGATAACTCAAACCAGTGTGGTCTTTCAAAAAAATTATTTACTCTATTTGTAAAAATGAAAAAATCATTCCTACAAAAGTTCAAGTTCTTTCAACATGATTTAAATATTTTTTTAAGAAAAAAACTGACAAAATAATCTAACAGAGCGTTAGATGCAAATAAAATGATTGGTTAGATGAAAGATGATCATAAATATATAAAAATATATAAGTGATGCTAATCATGTCTATTGAATAAAGTCATTTGAGTGAAACCAAAAAATAAAAAAATAAAGACGTAGACTCAAAGTGCACAATATCTATCAAGGTGAAGATATAGTTGTCATCTTTATCAATTAGTATCAGTGTAATAGTTAGTTTGCAAACAAAGCTATCTCACATTAGTTAGATGAAATGATGATCACAATTATCTTCATTGATATCAGTTCTTTTAAATAAAACCAAAAACAAACTTAATTATGAGAGGGGTGTATATCTAAATTAAACAATATCATATTAATAGGAAGACTCAAATAAAATCATTCATAAATCTTTGACCATGTTATTGTTAATTTTTTGGCTAAATGTATTTATGGAATTTGTTCGCTTTGAAGTTGAGAAATTTGAGAACTTTGTGGATGATAACTCAACCCAGACCTCCGATTCAATTTTGGCATAACTTTGTAGTTTTTGACATCTACTAGAAATTTTGAAAATAAAAAACATTTATTTTAATTAATAAAAAACTATGAGAATTTAATAGAGAAGGGCCCTGGCTTTGTGTGTGAGTATTATTTCTCCATTATGAGTAGTAAGAATAATACAATTAGGACACCAAATTAACTGAAAATGTTCTCTAAGACATAAGATTTGACAAATAGCAATGTGGGGCATATTACTTTACAACCAAAAAGCTCTATTAGCTAGTGATTCCAAAAAAACACACATAGAGAGAGAGGAAAAACAGAGGTTGATTCTAGTAGATTGATCCAAATTTAAATACTAGTGATAAAAGCATAGAACAAAAAAAAAAAAAAAAAAGGAGATATTTGGAATATTATATATATAAAAAAAATAAGTTGTTACAATTGAGCATCAAAGTTCACATCTTTTACTACCTAAAAGCTCCCCCTTTTCTCATAACCCAATCCACATCACAACATAGAGTGACCCCTTTTCATCAAATTGACCAAAAATATTCATCAAAAGCATAACTTTTTCCCACACATTTTATTCCATTTTTTATTCCCTACTAATTCTCAAGGTTATAGTGAATTGTCTATTGAATATTATTCGGGCTACGTTTTTAAAGCTGTACGTTCTCTTCGAAATCTTAAATTTAAAATTTTTTAATAATCCATAATCATAACGTCTAATGTTATTTTCTCAAAGTCCGAGCTTTGAGAGAACTAGCGATTGTGAGATGGATTATTTTTTTCAATTTCTCAATTATAAAAATGTTTAAAAGGTGTTTTGAAGCAAAGATAATGAGAATAATGATGCGGAGGAAGAGAATTAAGAGGAGAATAGAAGAAGATAAATAACCATTTTATCAATGTTTGAAACTAAGCCAATGCCTATATGAGAGAACCAATTACTTATGTCCAAATGAAAAAGAATAATTAAGATAGAAAAATGGGAAATATTGATGCACTCAAAAATACTTATAAAAAAAACAAAGTAACTAATAAGTTAAATGTGATTATAAAGAAAATTATTCTCCGTGTTAGTCATCCCGTGAGTTGAAAGGAAAAACTAAAAAGTCAACAAAACTAAATGGAACCTAACATATCCAAATTGAAAAATATTTAAACCAAATCTTTATTGGAATCAAAATCGAACCGAAATAAATAATAACCGAACCAACAGTTTTATCTTTGATGGTCGGTTTAGCACAAAATCGACAAAAACCAAAGCGAAATCACCTTTAGACTTCCAAACAAGAAAAAGGGAATAATGATTGTTCTGATCACGCCCTTTTCCAAACACCCCGTAAGTGAAATAAAACAGACTAGTTTTGAGAGTTTATCTCTGATAGGGTAAAAGAATTAAAAGTGGTTTTATGATTAAGGATTAAGGAAGCTATCATGATATGAATTAGAGAGGATGCCTCTGACACAGAGGGAATATCTTCAAAGGCTGGGGAATGTTTTTGAGTTTTATTCTTTCTTTTTCTCTCTCTCTCTCTCTCTTTTTTTTGCTTATTTAACAAGTATTTGTTTCCATCAAATATAACTACAATACTTCATAGAGCTACGTTTGGTTCTGTCGTTTATTCGTATTTTCCCTAAATGTTTCGAAAATCCCCATATTCATATTCATATTCATAATCATAATCCATAATCTTCTTCTTCATCATCAAACTCATCACAAAATTAGCTTCCATCGTATTCTTTTCAACATGCCAAAGCCAAAATCCCTTTCCTTACAGGTAATCAACTTTCAATTTTTAAAAAATAAAAATAAAAATAACCCATCTTTTATGTTAGGAGAAATAGTGATAAAAAAAAAAAATTTGTTGGTTATTTTGTTGTTTCAAGCTGAAAATTTTGGGCTTTTTTGCCTGTTTATTTTTGTTTTTTTTTTTCTTTTGAAATTTAAATTTGTATTAGCTCAAATTTTTTATATATGTTTCAGTCTTATTTTTTTTTGTAAGCGTATGAATTCTAACTAAATTTCATAATTTAAATAAGTATTCCGATCAATTTTCCTTTTTTAACTTTTTGAATTTTGATTTGGTAATTTTTAAAAGCACTAGAATGATGAAAATATCAAAGTAATGAAAATTCTGAATTTAAATTATAGCGGTGAGTTTAAATTTTTAAAAACAAAAAACCAAATAATTATGGAACGGGATCTTATTTTTTGAGTTCAACAATATATGAAAAGAAGATTTAAATTGGTAATTTCTTAATTACTTGATCAGATTTTGTTTTGTTTAATTATTTTGTAAGAGATGAAACAAAGAGTTTTGATCTTGTTAATTGATGTGAGAATCTTGTAGATTATGTGAAAAAGAATAATATTTTGCAACATTACTTTAATTTCCTTTTAATTATTAAACGGTTTTTTGTTGCTATCTATTGCTGAATTTGTTTTTACTTTTACAGATTGTTGAACTAAAAGTCAGAATGTGCTGCAGTGGTTGTGAAAGGATCGTTAAAGATGCGATCAACAAACTTAGAGGTACAAAAAGAAAACAAGAACATCTTTTCTTTTCTTTTTTATGGTAATTTGGTTCAGAAAAGAAAACTTTTTGATGAATGGTTTTGTTTTTTTGGGTAGGAGTTGATTCGATCGAGGTGGACTTGGAGCTAGAGAAGGTGACGGTGATCGGGTACGTCGATCGAAACAAGGTGTTGAAAATGGTTCGAAGAGCCGGGAAGAGGGCGGAGTTTTGGCCATATCCAGAGCCACCGTTGTACTTCACGTCAGCGGCTGACTACTTTAAAGATACTACGCATGAGTTCAGACAGAGTTATAACTATTACAAACATGGCTATAACATCGGAGAGAAGCATGGAATAATTCCAATATCTCACCGCGGTGACGACGAAGTTAGCAACATGTTCAACGATGACAATGTAAATGCTTGTCATATCATGTAAACTAATGAACGTGAGTTTAGTATACATGAAAACCTCTTTATATGGAGCCTTTAAATATAATCTTGAAATAGAAGGGTTGATGATTTCACATTGTTATTTCATTGCCATTTTGTATAGTGTTTTTTTTTTTTTTTTTTTTTTTTTGTATAGATTGAATAATCACAAACTCTATAAAGAGTATTACTGCTCTCAAATAAATTGAGAGTCAAATATCGATTTTTAGGATTGAACCTGCGACGTTGGTGTTGAGAGTCAAACATTACTAACCCTTTTGATTCATTTGTTTTCTTGTAAGCATATGCTTATATATATATCTATATATATTTCTTAATTGCAAGAGTAAGAGTAGAGACTCGAATCACAGATCGACTAGCATCCTCTGGTGTCAGCTGAGCTATACTCGCTTAGGTAAAGTTCATATATTCTTTAACGAGTGTTACCTAGATTTATTTCTAACAAAACTAAGATGTATTTGGACGAGAAAATTCAAACATCAATTTTATTTAATTAGTCTGTGATGTGAATGAGTTGAACAATAATTTTTTTAATTTTAAATTGAATAAAGGGTAAAAACTTTGTTTAATTCCGATTCATTGTTCTTCTTTTGTGGTGCATATACTAACGTATGAGGATGCTTGTAAATGTGGATAAACTCAATATTGGGCTGAACCTGCTAGCATTAAAATGGGCTTTCCAGGCCCAATAATATTTGTGCAACCTTGCTCTAATTAGCATACACGGTTTTCATAACCTAAATATTTTGAAATTCTATTTTCAAAAGTATGGTTGCAAATGGCTATCTAAAGTATGGGTGCAAATTGGTTAAAAAAGAGTATTTATGAGTAAGATTAATTGATAAGATTGGTTCTTAACCTACTTGAAGAAAAATATGCCCTAATAAGATATGTAACCAAGGTTTAAGTATAATATATATATATATATTATGTATATTTACGGGTTAAAAGTTGATTCTTAGAGAGAAAAAATAAATAAATACAACCTGAAAATCCAATCAAACGAAAAAAATATATTGTTGAATTGAGTTGTTCTTATCTATTTATTTGAATCGAGTTTGATTTAAATCAACTATGATGAAAAATTATTTCGAATTAAACTCCTACCAACCTGAATTTATTATGAATATTAAAAAATTACTTATAATTTAATTATATATGTGTATATTGGTTTTATAATTATTGTTAGACTTGTTTCAGTCTAAAATTCTATAAAATATTATTCTCTCTGTAACGTATATATCATAATATAAAATGTAGGAGTCTTCAAACAACTCGACACCAATAAGCCATCGACCCAATCAACTCAATCCAATTTGATGGATTGGATTGAGTTAAAAATTTTATTAGGTTGGATTGAATTTAAATTAATTAAATATTTATGTATTGACTTGAATTTTTTTTTTTTTTTTTTTTTTAGTACAAATTGGGAGAGGGGATAACAAATTCTACTTGCAGGGCGCATATTACTCTCAAATAAATTGAGAGCAAATATCGATTTTACCGATGGAACTAGTGACGCTGGTGTCGAATTGGAATAACACCAAACAATGAAACCACTCTATATAAAATTAATTTGGGTTAATTGGAAAACTTGAATTGATTATTATGTTTTTTTTTTACCTATAACGTATTATAAATGCATATAGTTATTGAAATTTTCTTTAAATTTCATTATTATTTCAAAGCTTTTTACCTTCAAAATTCTTTCCCATTTTTGTCCAAGTTTTAAAAATTTATACATTTCATAGTATAAAGTAAAACTAACTATCGTCGTGGATTTATTTAAAATTTTAAAGTAAATTATAAATATATATTTAATTTTTTAATAGAAAATTTGAGCTGGATGATCAGACCCAACCCAAAGAAATATACAGATTGGTATGGTTAGATTGTTTTAATATATAAGGTTGAACACGTTGGTGATTAATAAATAAGGTTATTAAATATACGAGACGACTACGGTTTTCAAAATATGTTAGAAGCTTTGTGAGTGGTGCGAAGAATGTTACTTCACATAATTTCCTTCTGGAAAAATAGTTTGACACCATGATGATAAAAAGCTTAACACATGATTCTCGTTACTTTTCAATTCATTATTGAATATGAAAAAAAATGCAGAAACAAAAGAAAAGGATGGACTTCATAAAATGCAAGAAAAGCACACAACAAAGTGCGAAAGTGACTCGAAAGGGGCAAAGTTGCTAGACTGAGTTGTAGAAGTGCATTAATAGGTCAATGTTAATAAATAAGGTTGCTCGACTTTACAAAATGACATATAATAAAGTATTCTCTATCCTGGGATTTTCCACTTTCTTATGTGAAGAGGTCTTGCTTTATGAGATCGAAACATTCTTTCTTGGATCAGAATACATATGAGATAAAAAAGGCTCTTATTGGAGCAAACAATACAATAGCTTCGGTTTAAGAGTTTACACGCTACCAAGTGAAGCGTAAAACATATCAAAGAAAGAAATCAGTTGTTAACTCACCTTTTTCTAAGAGGATTTGCAGAAATCAAACCTTAAATGGGCTAGCTTGGGAATTAGTTTACTAACTCCTAATTAATTGCTTCATAAGGTTTCCTGGTAGTTAATTAATAAATGAGGCTCTTTTTGTGAAGTTGCTTTTTATAAGGGTGCTATAGAGAGAATTTAGAACCTATTGGGTCAATTAATTGGACATCGCTTGTAATTATGAGGGCCATTTTGCAATTACCATACTCATAAAGCCCTAATTTTTCCCCTTCCCATTCATACGCTAAACGCGATTCTGTTCCCCTCTCTCACTCGCTTTAGCTTGCTCCGTTCGTTTTCATCGCTGCCGTCGTGTTCCCCTTCTCCGATCAGTTTGCCGATCGACGATGGCTTCAGTACCGTCTAACAAAACGACGTCGTAGAAGGAAAATATTAGGTGAAGTAAACGACGTCGTCAGAGGATTTGGATTGACGATTATGGACTTGGCTTCGACGCTACATGGATTATGTTGGTATATCAAAACGACGTCGTAAAAGAATTTAGCTTAGCGAGGATCGACTTCGTTTCGACGCTACACGGCTCAATCTTCCCCATTTAAATAACGTCGTTACATTTTCACAGTATGTTCGTTCTTCCTTCATCAGGGCTTCTCCTTTTCCCCATTCGACCTCACTTCTATTGCTCACATAATCGATTCGGTACGAATTCTCTCTCATTAATACAGATCTATGCTCACTGTTCGTCTTTCAATTCCATATCTTCTCGCATTTCTTTATTTTTTTTCGATTTGTTTCTTGTTTTTCTTTGTGAAATTTGCAGTCTCCTTATCGGAGACAGCTCGGGTTTTGGTTCTTGTTTTGTCGCAATAGTTTTTTCTTTTTTCAGGTACTTGTGGATTTGATTGTGCCATTACGAATTTGAATCACGATTTTGGTTTGTGTGTGTGTGTTAATTGATGTTGTTCATTCCAATTTCGGGAATCGAAAAATCTGATGAACTTATTGGGTTCCGTTGCGGGTTGTTTATTTGTTGACTGTTTTTTTTTTTTTTTTTTTTTTTTTTTTTGTAGTTCATGCTCTCTTGTCAGCGTGTTTTCAATTCGGGACATAATTTTTGTTTTATCTGCTGGGATATCTGATTTTTGTTGAAATAGTTGCGAGATTTTCTGTATTGAGTATTGATTAAGAGTAAGCATATGCTTTTTGTTTGTTTTTGCTGGTTGACTTAATGGTTGTAGTAGTGGAGGCATTTGTTTTATGATTGATTGATTTGGATTATGTTTCTTTGCCAGTTGGAGATCAGTAACGAAGCCATTCAGTTTCGGCTGTGGATTAATTGAGAAAGATGTTCGGTTCACCCAACCGTAAGTATTTCCTTTCTCATATACTTTAAAGGCTTGGTGCTTGCCTTCACATTAGTTTATCATCCTAATTGCAGTATGTTTATTACGATACTGTTCTTCCCATCCCATTTATCTTTATGTTAGGTAGAACGAGTTTTTGTTTTGTTTTCTTTTTATTTTTTGAAAAAGATATGAAGCAAAGGAACCAAGTAGGATTTTTTTTTTCTTTTTGTAGTAGTCTAAATATATTGTTTTAACTCTTTATCTTTATATTTCATTTTTAGTAAAAAATGCGACGACCGTGAGACTACATTTTGCTTCATAATTTAGTTGCACTTTTCCCTGAACTATTATTACATGTAGAATATAGACTTAATCTATGGGATTTTGTTTTGTTAGATTGTGTATTCTCAGTTGTTTTATGCATACCTGTGCATGTTTGAATCGTCATTTCTTTATTATTTTCTAACTATTAAATTTATTTGAATTTGTACTTTATATGGACTTGCATGTCCTTGTGAAATCTTTTTAACACTTTGAAAATGTCGACTTCTTAAAGCTCGCATGTTTTCTCATCAACTTCTTTATCTTTGAACTTTCTATAGCTGTTTTACAGATTTTAAATCTAAGTTCTTATACTAATTGGGTTTTTATTTTCAATTTTCTTGATTCCTGGCATAGCTTTTGGGCAACCGTCTAGTAGCCCTTTTGCATCTCAACCAATTTTTGGGCAAACTGCCAATGCTAGTAGTAATCCATTTGCTCCCAAGCCCTTTGGCAGCACATCCCCATTTGGCTCACAGGCAGGAAATTCGGTGTTCGGCGGTACATCAACGGGTGTGTTTGGGGCTGCCCAGTCTCCTTCCCCCTTTTCTTCCACCACAACATTTGGTGGTTCATCACCGGCTTTTGGAGCAACTCAGTCCACTTTTGGATCAACGTCAACTCCCGCATTTGGTAGTTCATCGTCTTCATCATTTGGTGGTATGCCTAAAAGTTCTTATCTTTTGTCCTCTTGTATTCAGTTCTTCACTGACCCAATCAGAGTTTAGCAATGCTAGTGCTTTTGCGTGGATTAGATCAATTATGTGATAGATTGTACATTCATGTTATTTGGTTCTTTAGCCATGCTAAATTTTCCTTGTTTTCTTACAGACATTTTTCTGCAACCACGGTTCTCAAATGTATATTTCATATCAAGTTGAACATTTCTTCTACTAACATTAGAGAGTTCACGTTATTCTGTGAACAAATTTCTTTGATGGGTAAGTTGAACCTATTCATTCATGAAGGACTAAATGAATGGTTTAGTTTAGCAATAAACAAATGAAAAATAACTTGGAGTCAAGTAAGTTGAGAACCAATGGATTGTCAAAATTTTCCACGTAGGATTAGATTATCTTTTTTAAGAAACCGAGAAATCGAATTTTTGCTCAACTATACTCGGGATAAGCACACTCGTCTCTAGGCCAGACACCAAGAGACATCGAAGGAATGGAGACATAGGAAGTGTCTACAAATTAATGTCACGAGTGAATCTCGAACTTGAGACCTTGAGGGGAGCACACCGTCAAAGTCCAAGCTTTTGACTACCCATTGGGGACTTGTGGGATTAGATTACTGAACGTTCTAATTGTAATGGTTGCTTTTTTCTGCCCACTTATCAGCATGTATTTACCATCTTTCTTGGGCGAAGTTTTATTGTGTTATTTTGTTTGATAATACATTGTTTCTTTTAATTAAGAACTGTTTTTGTACATTTTTTTTTATTTGCATATTCCTTTTGATGAAGCGACTGTATATCAACATTACTTTTATTAAATGGCATTCATTTAAAAGCTCAGATTGAACTGTACCAGGAAAATTTTAAGTATTTTTCTCACTTGTTTCATCTATTTTGTGGGTTCAAAAGTGATGCTCTTGTTTTCTGGCAGGCTCTTCAATTTTTGGGCAGAAGCCCCTATTTGGAGGCTTTGGATCTACTCCTCAAGCAAATCCATTTGGAAGCACTAACCCGCAAACGCAGCCAGCATTTGGAAGCACAAACCAGCAATCTCAGCCAGCATTTGGAGGCAATGTCTTTGGTTCTTCATCACCTTTTGGTGCCCCTAGTCAGTCTGCATTTGGAGCTACCAGCACTCCTGCCTTTGGCACCACAAGTACCACCCCGGCATTTGGCGCCACTAGCACCCCGGCATTTGGCGCCGCCAGTACTACTGCTTTTGGTGTCGCCAGCACCCCAGCCTTTGGTTCTACAAGCACTCCTACATTTGGTAGTACTGGGAATGCATTTGGCTCAGTAAGCACACCTGTCTTTGGATCTGGAGGTGGATTTGGTGCTTCAAGTACTCCTGCTTTTGGAGTTTCTACTACTCCTACTTTTGGTGCTTCAAGTGCTCCTGCTTTTGGAGCTTCCAGCTCTCCATCCTTTAGCTTTGGGTCCACTCCAGCTTTTGGTCAGTCCACTTCTGGATTTAGTAGCACTACGTTTGGTACTAATGCTAATGCATCTCCTTTTGGAGTCCAGAGTTCTCCTTTTGGTGAGCATTCTGAAATATCTTAGTAGTTTATATAATAGTTAAACTTCTTTTGCTGTTGCAGACTTTTTTGCTTCATTGGTTAAGAATTTGTATTCTTTTGAATTTAATACAGGAGCACAATCTACAACTACATTTGGGGCTAGTGGTTTTGGTGGTCAGCGTGGTGGTAGTAGAGTAACTCCATATGCAACAACAACTGAGCCAGATTCTGTTAGTGGCAGTGCACAAGGAAAGTTGGAGTCTATTTCAGCCATGCCTGCTTACAAAGATAAAAGTCACGAAGAGTTAAGATGGGAGGATTATCAATTGGGAGACAAAGGTACTTTTTTTTTTGAAAAAAAGTAGTATGCTAAGTTTAGCCCCTGGTACGAATAGTTATGGATTATTATGTTTGTTCTGCAGGTGGACCTCTTCCTGCTGGTCAGATTACTGCTGGTGGTGTTGGCTTTGGTGTTACTACTGCACAGCCGAACAATCTAGCTGCTTCAACATTTAGTCAACCAAGTTCAAATCCTTTTTCTACGGCTGTATCAACCAACCCATTTGCCCCCAAACCTACTTTTAGTACTTTTGGACCTTCAACAACATTTTCATTTAATTCTTCAGCATTTGCTCCTTCCACTTCGTCAAACCCCTTTACATCGACGACTGCAGCATCAACATCATCTTTTCTTTCATCAACCTCTCACTTTGGAAATACCTCCTTATTCAATTCATCTAATGCTCAACCCCTTTCCCAACAATCTCCTTTTAATTCAACTACACCATCAGCAACAAATCTTACTTTTCCTTCCAACTTAAATTTTAGTAACACTCAGTCATCTTCCCTTTTCCAAACCACACCTTCGATTGCGCAAACAGGTTCAAGCTTTATGGCTCCCTTTTCACAACCTGGCATATTTAGTCAACCTTCATCTGGGCTTTCAGGGAACATTTTCTCAAGCTTGTCGTCACCCCTAACTTCAAGTAATACAATGGGTTTTCAATCATCTGTAAGTAGCCATTTATACCCTTGATGACTTTGGTAGATGCAGGTGTTGTAAAGTTCACAATTGTCTAGGTCTCTGTTGTGATTTTTTTTTTTTATTATTATTTCAATTAATTATTATTATTTTCAAAAATAGTGAATTATGTATGGTTATTGATTAATGTTTTTTTTAAATTAATTGTTTCAATTTAATGAATCATGCAGCACTAGTGACTTGAAATTTGTAGTTGGTTATTTGTAGTGTTTATTTTACTAACAAGTAACAACTTTATAATCTTGTTCATACTGTAGCCTTCTTTCTCTATGGCTTTTCCTGCACAAGCACAGGCACCCACTTCCTTTTTTAGCAACATGGGTCAACAGGTGCAACCAAGTAGTTCTACGGGAACTTCCAGCATTTTTCAATCGTATGTTACATATTCCCTTTTATTGGCTCTGTTCTGCATATTGTCCAGTTTGTTTTTTATCTTCTCTTTAATATTATATCATTATTATTTTTTACAATCAAGTAAGTTTGCATCTTTTGATGTTTATAAGGTAGGAATTGCTAAATGTTTGGTGAAAACTAAAAATCTTAGGGGTGTCTAGTCTTGAAACAATTTACAAAGCCAATAAAGAGTGAATGAAACTGACCAGTTCTTTCTAATATTTTATAAACCGAGTGAATGAATAATACTAACCAGATAGTTCTAGGATGCTTTTGTAAGAATGTGTTTGGGTGGCCGTTGGCAATTGGCCTATGTACAGGGTTTGTACTTACCGGTTTAAACCTTAGTACTTTGCTCTTTGATTGGTCTATATATTTGCTTCTCTTCTCCCCTTTTTTCTGTTCAGGTAGGCATTTCTGTTTCTTGCCATTGATTATCATGTTGTGTTAATCTGTCAAATATTGATTTTATTAGTCTTACTTGACGACCATGTAGATATATAACATTCAATCTCTTTTGCCTCTATATTTTCATTGACATGTATTGGTAATTTTCATGCATGTACTTTGAAGGCCTATCACTCAAAGCCCCGTTATACAACCAGCACCAGCCGCAAATCCATTTGGAACTCTCCCTGCAATGCCACATATTTCAATAAGTAGACCAGGAGCAGCACGTTCTATTCAATATGGAATTTCCAGCATGCCGGTAAGTATGACTTGTCTTTATTTGTTGAAGTATGAGATCGTTTAGATCAATGGTTTTCAATTTTGGTGCATATGTCATTAAAATCTGCAGGAAGAATATAGTTTGGTGCCGTTTTTTATTCTCTCTATTAATTGATATTGCCAATGTAGATTGTTGATAAAGCAGCTCCTGTCAGAATATCATCCTTTTTGACACCCCGTCACCTATCTCATCGACGAATGAGATTGTCTGCAAGAAAATATAATCCTAAGAATGACGACCGTCCTAGGGTATAAATGTTTCTTCTACTCCCTCCCCTGCCCTCATTCCCTATTGGGGTTGGTGGTTATTTAAATGGTGCTTCTTGAATTTTGTATTTATAGACAACTTACACTTCTGTATTTTATAGGTTCCGTTCTTCAGTCAAGATGAAGAAACACCAAGCACGCCAAAGGCGGATGCTCTTTTTATTCCAAGAGAGAACCCTAGAGCATTGGTTATTCGCCCTACAGATCAGTGGCCTCCCAGGGCAAGTTTGGAGAGAGCATTTCCACCAAAAAACACCTCAGTGCATGAAAATGGTACGACTTTGTTTTTTGCCTTCCTTCCAATGTTCATGTTTCATAGTTGAGAACACTTGAAAGGGCATGTTTGGTTGTTGGTCATAAACCGGGAATTTTTAAACAAGAGATTTGATGGAAAACAAGGTTGCATTTCATGTTCATGGTTTTGTTAATATGCTCAGTAATTGATTTAGAGAAAGTGTTGAAAACATGTAAATGTTATTTTTAAAGTTCTCCAATCCTCCCTTAACAAAAGCTCATTAACTTATTTTTATCCAATGAATAATGAGAACAATAAATTAAAGTCGAACGAGATACCAATCAAGTCTATCTATTGAATGAATTAATTAAGATAGTCTTGGAACATTTTTGCTTTCATATTTTTTGGTGAATGCAATACATGTTATTGTTTAGTTATAGAATATCGAATTATATATTTTTTATAATTTGGATTCTAGGTAAAAAAGTAAACATTTAAATTATGGGAATTAAATTATACATTGAATTATTATATACTTGACAGATATAGGAAGTTAATGCCCCACATTGATTTTTAAACTTGTTTTCTTGTCTACATTATTTGCATACATAAAAGGCCATATATAAGCACCCTTATGGAGTTTTTCTGCTCTTAACCATATTTTACCTTTATGATAATGTGATGTTATCTGTTTCCAAGCATGATAAGTTCAAGATGGCCTCTGTTTCATCGATACATCTGTCCTATGATTGGCCCTATATTTTTTTTTTCTCCATCATTTTTTGTAATTTTCAGTCTATCAATGAAAGTTACGTGTTCTAATAAATAAAGGTTATGGCATGTGGTTCTGTGAGGTGGGATGAGCTCTTAAGTTTAACATGTTGCTGACTAGCAAATATTCATATTTACCAGGGAAGATTTCTCAAGACTCTACCTCCTTGCCTGCCAACAATCTGAAGGACACCAATGGTTAGTTTTTCTCCTTTGAGATTTGGTATATTTTTCAGTTCTCTGTTCCATTTTTCCTTTCAACATGCCTTAACGATCAAGCAGATACTTTTGATTTGCAATTTCTCGAGCTTATTGTTCTTGTGAAATATTTTGTGTTGGAATCTATTTGTGATATTGGAGTTTAATGTCTCTGTGTGTTGGAGTTCTACAGAAAGAAGAAGGTTCAGTTAGGCTTGTGAACAATGGCATATCATCATGCGTAGTTTATGGAAGTGCAGTGTGCATTCATTACATACTCTCTAGCTTCTCTCTCTAAGTACTCTCCCAAGGAAAAAAAATCCGAGTATAGACTATAACATTCTCTCATAATCTTGCATTGCCACCAATGCCAAAGGACTGAGGAGAGGCACCTTTACCACTGATGCTTGTCCTTCTTTCTCCCCACTGTTCTCTCTTTACAAGTGCTTGTTGAATACTCGGCTTCCTCTCCTTTGGCTTTCTCCTTCCTGTCCTTTCTTATAGAACATCCTTTGCACAAATCATGGAGCTCAACCCATCGTGGCTTATCTCTGCATCTAACTTATTTGCTGAAGAGCTTCAATCATTGCCACGCATCTCTCCTTCACTGATTTGATAGAAAACTCCATCTCCACCTGTCTTCCCCTGCGCGATTTGTTCACTATCTTCACTCAACCACTTCTTCCCTTGGCCACAAAATGCTATATGTTGTAGGTTGTGGCTCTCATATGAGATTGTCGAGGTTTTCTCGTAAGGTGTCTCATTCACTCACAAATTAAAAAAAAAAAAAAAGTTACATTGTCCAATATATAATCTTATCGTCAACACTTATGTTGCTTCATTCTTCCGAACACCCATGATATCGGTTTGTCTTTCTTCTTTCATTGGCCTAATCTGATGGAATCAGTGCTCAGCATTTTTTTTACGTATGCAAGCAACATTTAAAGGCATTTTTTTGCTATGTTGATACTTGAGTCAGACGGACCTATCTTGCTACAAACCCATCCAACACCCATCATCTAATTTCTCAGTATCTCACACTATCTTGTATTACCAATTAACCTATATATCTTGCTATTTAATTGACTTAGACCCTTATTGCTATTTAAGAGTTTTTGTTTCCTAAAAAATTTGCAGTGTGCATCCTAGCCAGTAGGAGCTGAAGTTTTTCATGATAAAAAATTTATACCTATTTCTCTTTTTCAGGAAATGTCGTTGAGAATGGTACTAACAAGGACACCGTCCATCCAAACAAAGCAAACCAAAAGCCCAATGGTGTTCATGAGGATCACTCTCCTCCAAAGGAGGATTTATATAGGACATTTGGAGGGCACAGAGCTGGTGAGGCTGCAATTGTTTATGAACACGGGGCAGATATTGAGGCATTAATGCCCAAGCTTCGGCATTCAGACTATTATACCGAACCAAAGATTCAAGAATTAGCTGCTAAAGAAAGGGCTGAACCTGGATTTTGTCGACACGTTAAAGATTTTGTGGTGGGTCGCCATGGTTACGGAAGCATCAAATTCTTTGGAGAAACAGATGTGCGAAGACTTGATCTAGTGTCCATTGTTCATTTTAACAACCGTGAGGTATTCGTGTACCCTGATGAGGGTAAAGTACATCCTCGTGGGCAGGGTCTGAATAAGCCTGCTGAAGTAACAATACTCAACATCAAATTCTTCGACAAGAAAACTGGACATCAATATACCGAAGGGCCTAAAGCTGAGAAATGCAAGGAGTTCCTAAGGAAGAAGACAGAGGCTCAAGGTGCCGAGTTCGTATCCTTCGACCCTGTGAAAGGGGAGTGGAAGTTCAGGGTCGAACACTTCAGCAGGTATAACATTGAAGATGATGAAGTTGAAGATTGGGAATGAATCTTCATTCATGGGATACCAATTTGTTCACAAGGAGGGAGCTTATGCACTGCTAGTTTGGCTGCTGTTTTCTGGTTATTAGTTGAATTTCCTTTTAAATGGCCATGTGAAGATAAATATGTTATAGTATTGATATCTACTTAGTTTTTTTCTTTTTTTTTTTTGTTATAATAGTTGGGGGTCTGTATAGGCGTTAAAATTTGGTTTCTAATTCATTATAGTGCTATATGTTTAAAGAATTTGTTTACATTAGTTTGTATTGGCATTCAAACTGAGTTATAATGTAACTCATGTTTTCGTACATCACAACTTATATAAGTATATCAAACTTTTTTTTCTAATCATATCAATTTTCATTTCTTCACATTCAACTTTTTTTTTTCTTTCTTCACATTTAACTTTACTTAATACAAGGTTTCTTGTCGAATTAATATATTAAATTACACATCTATTCATATTTCAAAATATTAACAATGCTAAGTACTAAAATATCGTTTCAAATATAGTTTCATTAGTTATTAATTTTCATTTTTTTTTCAAAATCTAAAATAGGTAACTTTGCATGATCCCCTCAAATATCTTAACCAACGTTTAAAAAGATTACTCTCTATTTTATAAATGTGTATTAAGAAGATTACTTACAACTTAAGTATACATGTGTATCTGCAGCTCAAAAAAAAAAAAGAAAAAGTATACATGTGTATATTGGTTTTATAATATGGTTGGACTTCTTACTCTCTATTTTATAAATGATTGTTTTAATCTTTATAATGTACCTATCATGATAGAAAATGTAGTAGTGTTCAAACAATCAATTCATAAATAATCCAATCAACCCAATTAACTCAATCTAATTTGATGAGTTGGGTTGAATTAAAAACTTTATTGGGTTGAATTGTATTTAAATTAATTAAATATTCATGTATTGACCTGAAAATAATTCGAGTTCTTTTGAATAATTCGAATTTATTATTATTTTTTTACCTATAATGTATTTACCCATATAATTATTGTAATTTTTTTTATTTCATAATTATTTTAATATTTTTACCCTCCAAAATTCTTTCCCATATTTGTCTAAGTTAAAAAAAAAACAAAAAAAAAATTCATAGTATAAAATAAAACTAAATGTTATTGTGCTTTTTTTTTAGTACATACCCTACATAGAAAGTAGTACTCCTCTCATATAAATTGAGAATCAAATATCCATTTTTAGGATTTAATTTGTGATGCTGATGTTACACAAGTTGATGAATAAATGAGGTTATTAAATATGCGAGATTGCTAAAGTTTTCAAGACGTATAGAAGTTTCGTGAGAGTTGCGAAGAATGTCGCTTGACATAATTTATTTGTGGAAAAATAACTCGCAAACCGAAATAACACCTCTAATTTTTTTTTTATTACACTTTGTCAACTCTTTATTCGAACGCTTAACAACTTTACTTTTTAAACCAAAATCTTCATATCCTGAAAATTTGGGTTAGTTTAGAACTCTCTTCTAGTCCAACGCAAACCAGACCATGCACGCTCTTACATATTCTGATAAATTTATGTAAATAAATAGAAAAATTGAACATGTTTATGAAGAAATTTTCAAATGTTTTAACACGCTTTATTCGATAATATAAAAATTCGAACCAAATCAGTGACAAACCACTTTAAATGGGCTAGCTTGGGAATTAGTTTGCTAACTCCTAATTAAGAATTTTTGCTTCATAAGGTTTCATTGTAGTTAAATAATAAATGAGGCTATTTTTGAGAAGTTGCATTTTGTAAGGCTACTATAGAGAGAATTTAGAACATATTGGGTGAATTTGAAAGGGTTACAAAGAATGGGTTTAATTGGAAATGTATTGTAATTACGAGGGCCATTTTGCAATTCTCATACTCTTAAAGCCCTAATTTTGCCCCTTCCCCTTCGAAATACCCTTCTCTTTCGCTAAACGCGATGCTTTTCCCCTCTCTCACGCGCTTTTTTTCTCTTGGATTTTCACGAATCCCTTGCAATCTGCCTTTCGACCCGTCTTCTTCATCTTCGTCTCCACCTTCGTGAAATCAACCCCAATCTCCTCTTCCCTTCGATCTCCCTCAAGCTGTTCGACGGTTTTTTGCCCCGCGAGTTTCGCTTGTTCCGTTCGTTTTCTTCTGTGCCGTCGTGTTCCCCTTCTCCGATCAGTTTGCCCATCGACGACGGCTTCGCCCTTCATTTCCGCTGCTCCCGCGTCGGCTTTGAGGTAGAGTAAGTTGTGTCGCGTCGAGTTCTATAAATAACAATTAGATTCATAATCTGTAAGATATGAATCATTAGTGATTATGTAGTGTTCTTATTGGTTTTTTATTTCCACATTTTTAGTTCACTTCAGTTTTGCTACATCATTATCTATTTCTATTTGAAATGCATCATATAAAAATTGGGCCCTATATTAACGATACAGAAATGGTTGTGAGATTTTCTGTATTGAGTATTGATTTTCTGTCTTCGTTGTTGGTAAGAGTAAGCATATGCTTTTTGTTTGTTTTTGGCTGTTGACTTAATGGTTGTGGTAGTGGAGGCATTTGTTTTTTGGTTGATTGATTTGGATTATGTTTCTTTGCCAGTTGGAGATCAGTAACGAAGCCATTCAGTTTCGGCTGGGGATTAATTGAGAAAGATGTTCGGTTCACCCAACCGTAAGTATTTCCTTTCTCTTACACTTTAAAGGCTTGGTGCTTGCCTTCACATTAGTTTATCGTCCTAATTGCAGTATGTTTGTTAAGATGCTGTTCTTCCCCATCCCATGTATCTTTATGTTTGGTAGAACCATTTTTTGTTTTCTTTTTCTTTTTCTTTTTATTTTTTGAATAACGATATGAAGCAAGGGAACAAGTAGTTTTTTTTTTTTTTTTTTTTTTTTTGTATTAGTAGTCTAAATATATTGTTTAATCTCCTATCTTCATATTTCATTTGTGACGACTGTGATACTACATTTTGCTTCATAATTTAGTTGCACTTTTCTGTGAAGTATTATTACAGGTAGAATATAGACTTAATCTATGGGATTTAGTTTTGTTTGATTGTCTATTCTCAGTTGTTTTATGCATACCTGTGCGTGTTTGAATCGTCATTTTTTTTAATTATTTTCTAGCTATTAAGTTTATTCGTATTTGTACTTGTATATGGACTCAGATGCAATTGTGAAATCTTTTTCAACACTTTGAAAATGTTGACTTATTGAAGCTCGCATGTTTTCTCATTAACTTCTTTTATTTTTTAACTTTCTTTAGTTGTTTTACTGATTTTAATTCTAAGTTCTTATACTAAGTGGGCTTGTTTTTTCAATTACTGGGCTTGATTCCTGGCATAGCTTTTGGGCAACCGTCTAGTAGCCCTTTTGCATCTCAACCAATCTTTGGGCAAACTGCCAATGCAAGTAGTAATCCATTTGCACCCAACCCCTTTGGCAGCACATCACCATTTGGCTCACAGACAGGAAATTCGGTGTTCGGCGGTACATCGACGGGTGTGTTTGGGGCTGCCCAGTCTCCTTCCCCCTTTTCTTCCACCACAACATTTGGTGGTTCATCAACACCGGCATTCGGAGCAACTCAGTCCACTTTTGGATCAACATCAACTCCTGCATTTGGTAGTTCATCATCTTCATCATTTGGTGGTATGCCTAAAAGTTCTTATCTTTTGTTCTCTTGTATTCAGTTCTTCACTGACCCAATCAGAGTTTAGCAATGCTAGTGCTTTTACATGGATTAGATCAAATATGTGATAGATTGTTCATTCATGTTTATTGGTTATTTAGCCATGCAAAATTTTCCTTGTTTTCTTACACAAACATTTTTCTGCAACCACGGTTCTCAAATGTATATTTCATATCAAGTTAAACATTTCTTCTACTAACATTAGAGAGTTCACGTTATTCTGTGAACAAATTTCTTTATGCGTAAGTTGAACTTATTCATTCATGAAGGACTAAATGAATGGTTTAGTTTAGCAATTAACAAATGAAAAATAACTTGAAAGTCAAGTACGTTAAGAACCAATGGATTTTCAAAATTTTCCACGTGGGATCAGATTTTTTTTTTGAAACTAGGAAATCAAAGCCTTGCTCCACTATACTTGGGATAACCACACTCTTTCCTAGGCTAAACACCAGGAGACATCGAAGGAATGGAGAGACGAGAGGTGTGTACAAATTAATGTCACAAGTAGGTTTTGAACTTGGAACCTTGAGGGGAGCACACCTTCAAAGCCCAAGCCTTCGATCACCGCACCACCCCTTGGCGACCTTGTGGGATTAGATTATTGAATGTGTTAATTGTAATGATTGTTTTTTTGTGCCTGCTTATATGCATGTATTTACCATCTTTCTTGGGCAAAGTTTTATTGTGTTATTTTGTTTGATAATACATTGTTTCTTTTAATTTAGAACTGTTTTTATACTTTTTTACTAGCATATTCCTTTGATGAAGCGTCTGTATATTCCAATATTACTTTTATTAAATGGCATTCAATTCAAAACACAAATTGATCTAGAAAATTTTAAGTATTTTTCTCATTTGTTTCATCTATTTTGTGGGCTCAAATCTGATGCTTTTTTTTTCTGGAAGGCTCTTCAATTTTTGGGCAGAAGCCCTTATTTGGAGGCTTTGGATCTTCTCCTCAAGCGAATCCATTTGGAAGCACTAACCCACAAACTCAGTCAGCATTTGGAAGCACAAACCAACAATCTCAGCCAGCATTCGGAAGCACAAACCAACAATCTCAGCCAGCATTCGGAAGCAATGTCTTTGGTTCTTCATCACCTTTCGGTGCTCCTAGTCAGTCTGCATTTGGAGCTACTAGCACTCCTGCATTTGGCACCACAAGTACCACCCCGGCATTTGGCGCCACTAGCACCCCGGCATTTGGTGCCGCCAGTACTACTGCTTTTGGTGTTGCTAGCACCCCAGCCTTTGGTTCTACAAGCACTCCTACATTCGGTAGTACTGGGAATGCATTTGGCTCAGTAAGCACACCTGTCTTTGGTTCTGGTGGTGGATTTGGTGCTTCAAGTACTGCTTTTGGAGTTTCTACTACTCCTGCTTTTGGGGCTTCAAGTGCTCCTGCTTTTGGAGCTTCCAGCTCTCCGTCCTTTAGCTTTGGGTCCACTCCAGCTTTTGGTCAATCCGCTTCTGGATTTGGTAGCACTACGTTTGGTACTACAGCTAATGCATCTCCTTTTGGAGTCCAAAGTTCTCCTTTTGGTGAGCATTCTGAAATATCTTAGTAGTTTATATAATAGTAAACTTCTTTTGCTGTTGCAGACTTTTTTGCTTCATTGGTTAAGAATTTGTATTCTTTTGAATTTAATACAGGAGCACAATCTACAACTACATTTGGGGCTAGTGGTTTTGGTGGTCAGCGTGGTGGTAGTAGAGTAACTCCATATGCAACAACAACTGAGCCAGATTCTGTTAGTGGCAGTGCACAAGGAAAGTTGGAGTCTATTTCAGCCATGCCTGCTTACAAAGATAAAAGTCACGAAGAGTTAAGATGGGAGGATTATCAATTGGGAGACAAAGGTACATTTTTTGAAAAAAAGTAATATTCTAAGTTTTGCCACTGATATGAATAGTTAAAGATTATTGTGTTTGTTCTGCAGGTGGACCTGTTCCTTCTGGTCAGGCTACTGCTGGTGGTGTTGGCTTCGGTGTTACTACTGCACAGCCTAACAGTCTACCTTCTTCAACATTTAGTCAATCAACTTCAAATCCTTTTTCTACAACTGTATCAACCAACCCATTTGCCCCTAAACCTTCTTTTAGTACTTTTGGACCTTCAACAACGTTTTCATTTAATTCTTCAGCATTTGCTCCTTCCACTTCTTCAAACCCCTTTACATCGACGACTGCAGCACCAACATCATCTTTTCTTTCATCAACCTCTAACTTTGGAACTACCTCCTTGTTCAATTCATCCAATGTTCAACCCCTTGCCCAACAATCTGCTTTTAATTCGACTGCACCTGCAGCCACAAATCTTACTTTTCCTTCTAACTTAAATTTTAGTAACACCCAATCATCTTCCCTTTTTCAATCCACACCTTCAATTGCGCAGACAGGTTCAAGCTTTATGGCTCCCTTTTCACAACCTAGCATTTTTAGTCAACCTTCGTCTGGGCTTTCGGGGAACCTTTTCTCAAGCTCGCCGTCACCCCTTACTTCAAGCAATTCAATGGGTTTTCAATCATCTGTAAGTAGCCTTTTGCCGTTAGTTCACATTTTACTTTGTATTTTTTAGTGACCTCGCAATTTTCTGTAATCCTTGTGCATGAAGAAATGGTAAAAGAGCTTTAAAAAGTAAAATAGAAGCTTATGATAATGGACCTTTAGTGACTTGAGATTTGTAGTTGGTTATTTGTAGTTTTTATACTAACAACATTATAATCTTGTTCATACTGTAGCCTTCTTTCTCTATGGCTTTTCCTGCACAAGCACAGGCACCCACTTCCTTTTTTAGCAACATGGGTCAACAGGCGCAACCAAGTAAGCTCATTTCACAAAAAAAATCAACCATTTCGTTGAGGGTTCAAATCTATTATACTAATGTACTAACTTGATTATTTTTTTCCCATAGATTGTTCAAGTAGTTATACAGGAACATCCAACATTTTTGGCCAGAGTAACTTTGGACAATCGTAAGTCACATATTCCTTTTTATTGGCTCTGATCTGCATATTGTCCAGTTCTGATTTTCTTCTTTTCTTTAATATTATATTATTGTTTTTTTTTGCAATCAGTAAGGTTCACATCTTTTGATGTTTGCAAGGAAGAAATCGCTATATGTTTGGTGAAAACTAAAAATTTAGGGGTCTCCGATCTTGAAAAAGATTACAAAGCCAATAAAAAGAGTGAATAAAACTGACCAGTTCCTTCAAATATTTTAGAAACTGAGTGAATGAATAATACTGACCAGATAGTTCTAGGATGCTTTGGTGAGAAATGTGTTTGGGTGGCGGTTGGCAGTTGGCCTATGTATTGGGCTTGTACTTGCGAGTTTAAACTTTAATATTTTGCTCTTTGATTGGTCTACATATTTGCTTCTCTTCTCCCCTTTTTGCTGTTTAGGTAGGCATTTCTGTTTCTTGCCATTGATTATCATGTTGAGTTTATCTGTCAAATATTGATTTTATTAGTATTATTTGAGGACCATGTAGATATATAACATTCTATCTCTTTTGCCTATATATTTTCATTTCCATGTATTTGTAATTTGCATGCATGTACTTTGAAGGCCTATCACTCAAAGCCCCGCTATACAGCCAGCACCAGCCGCAAATCCATTTGGGACTCTCCCTGCAATGCCACATATTTCAATTAGTAGACCAGGAGCAGCACCTTCTATTCAATATGGAATTTCTAGCATGCCGGTAAATGTGACTTGTCTTTGTTTATTTGCTGAAGTATGGGACCGTTTAGATCAATGGTTTCCAATTTTGGTGCATGTCATTAAAATCTGCAGGAAGAATATAGTTTGGTGCCATTTTTTATTCTCTATTAATTGATATTACCAATGTAGATTGTTGATAAAGTTGCTCCTGTCAGAATATCATCCTTCTTGACACCCCGTCACCTATCTCACCGACGAATGAGATGGCCTGCAAGAAAATATAATCCTAAGAATGACGACCGTCCTAGGGTATAAATGTTTCTTGTACTACAGTTAATATTTTCCTTTTCCTTCCCTCCCCACATCCCTATTGGGGTTGGTGGTTACTTAAATGGTGCTTCTTAATTTTGTACTATAGACAACTTACACCTCTGTATTTTATAGGTTCCGTTCTTCAGTCAAGATGAAGAAACACCAAGCACACCAAAGGCGGATGCTTTTTTTATTCCAAGAGAGAACCCTAGAGCATTGGTTATCCGTCCTATAGATCAGCAGCCTTCAAGGGCAAATTTGGAGAGAGCATTTCCACCAAAAGACACCTCAGTGTGTGAAAATGGTATGACTTTGTTTTGTGCCTTCCTTCCAATGTTCACGTTTCATGGTTGAGAACACTTGAAAGGGTTTGTTTGGTTGCATATCATGTTCATGGTTTTTTGAATATGCTCAGTAATTGATTTAGAGAAAATGTTGAAAGCATGTAAATGTTATTTTAAAGTTCTTCCTAAACAGAAGCTCATTAAATTCTTTCTATCCTATGAATAATGAGAACAATAAATTCCAATGAATAATGAGAAGAATAAATTGAAGTCGAATGAGACACCAATCAAGTCTATCTATTGAATGGATAATTAAGATAGTCTTGGAACATTTTTGTATTTATATTTTTTGGTAAACGCAATTCATGTTATTATTTAGTTATAAAATATCAAATTATATATTTTTTATAATTTGGATTATGGGTAAAAAACTGAACATTTAAATTATAGAAATTAAATGATACATTGAATTATTATATAGTCGACAGGTTTAGGAAGTTAATGCCCCCACATTGATTTTTAAACTTATTTTCTTGTCTACATTATTTGCATACATACATAAAAGGCCATACATAAGCGACCTTATGGAGTTTTTCTGCCCTTAACCTTATTTTACCTTTATGATAATGTGATGTTATCTGCTATCGAGCGTGATAAGTTCAAGTTATGGCCTGATGTATCAGTCCTATGATTGGCCCTATATTTTTTTTTCTCCCTCTTTTTTTTGGTAATTTTCAGCTTATCAATGAAAGTTACGTGTTTCTTATAAGAAAAAAGGTGATGGCCTGTGGTCCTGTGAGGTGGGATGAGATCTTAAGTTTAACATGTTGCTGACTAGCGTGTCTTAATATTTACCAGGGAAAATTTCTGAAGACCATACCTCCTTGGCTGCCAACAATCTGAAGGACACCAATGGTTAGTTTTTCTCCTTTGATATTTGGTATATTTTCAGTTCTCTGTTCCATTTTTTCTTTCAACATGCCTTAGCGATCAAGTTGTTACTTTTGATTTGCAATTTCTCGAGCTTATTGTTCTTGTGAAATATTTTGTGGTGGAATCTATTTATGATATTGGAGTTCAACGTCTCTCTGTTGGAGTTCTACATAGAGAAGAAGGTTCCCTTATACATATAGGAACGTGAACAATGGTATGTCATCATGCTTAGTTTATGGAAGTGCAGTATGCATTCATCACACTCGCTAGTTTCTCTCTCTAAGTACTCTCCCAAGAAAAAAAGAACGTATAGACTATAATATTTTCCAATAATCTGATAAAACCCCAAGTCTTAAGTGTATAGAAGAAGGGCCAAATAGACCTGTGCTAAGATAGAAGAAGGGCCAAATAGACCTGTGCTAGTCATGTGATGTAATAATAGTAAGTGATGTAAAGTGTAGAGATTAAATAAACATGTGATAAGCACATGATGGAATTGCACATGGGGGGAAGTTAATGGTAGTTGGTGTAGGGGTCTGGAGAAGCATTGAACATTTTGTCATTGGAGTTCTTGGAGTAAAGAGAGAACAAGATTCTTGTTCTTGAATTTTTTATAACAAAATTGATAATCTCTATCATAATCTCTCATTGCCACCAATGCCAAAGGACTAAGGAGTGGCACCTTTACGACTAATGCTTTGCCCTTCTCTCTCCCCATTGTTCTCTCTTTACAAGCGCTTGTTTAAAACTCTGCTTCCTCTCCTTTAGCTTTTTTCTAACTTCTTTGCTGAAGAGCTTCAATCACTGCTGCGCATCTCCTTTGCTGGATATTTGATAGAAAACTCCATCTACACCTGTCTTTCCTTGTGTTATTTGTTCGACTATCTTCACTTGACCACTTCTTCCCTTGGCCACAAAATGCTATATGTTGTAGGATGTTGCTGTCGTATGAGAATTGCCAAGGTTTTCACGGAAGCTGACCCAAAAACTGTCATAAAAAAGTGGTAGTTGCTAGCATCCTTGAGATACGGGTGGCAGGATGTAAAGACAAATCAACTTACATTGTCCAGATATATAATCTTATCTTCAACATTTATGTTGCTTCACTCTTCCGAACACCCATGATATCGGTTCGTCTTTCTTTTTTCATTGGCCTTAACCGATGGAATCAGTGCTCAGCATTTTTCTTCGAACACCCCTGATATCTTCTACATTTTTTTCTGTGTACAAGCAACATATAAAGACATTATTTTGCTACGTTGATACTTGAGTTAGCCGGACCTACAAACCCATCCAACACCCATCATCTCATGTCTGTGTATCTCACACTATGCTTGTTTTTACCAATTTAACCTATGTATCTTGCTCTTTAATTGATTTAGACCCTTGATGCTGTTTCGATAAACTTCTATTTAAGAGTTTTTGTTTCCTAAAAAATTTGCAGTGTGCATCCTAGCCAGTAGGAGCTGCAGTTTTTCATGATAAATAATTTATACCTATTTCTTTTTTTCAGGAAATGTTGTTGAGAATGGTACTAACAAGGACATCGTCCATCCTAACAAAGCAAACCAAAAGCCCAATGGTGTCCATGAGGATCACTCTTCTCCAAAGGAGGATTTATATAGGACATTTGGAGGGCACAGAGCTGGTGAGGCTGCCATTGTTTATGAACACGGGGCAGATATTGAGGCATTAATGCCCAAGCTTCGGCATTCAGACTATTATACCGAACCAAAGATTCAAGAATTAGCTGCTAAAGAAAGGGCTGAACCTGGGTTTTGCCGACACGTTAAAGATTTTGTGGTGGGTCGCCGTGGTTACGGGAGCATCAAATTCTTTGGTGAAACAGATGTGCGGAGACTTGATCTAGAGTCCATTGTTCAGTTTAACAACCGTGAGGTAATAGTGTACCTGGACGAGAGTAAAAAGCCCCCTCGGGGGCAAGGTCTGAATAAGCCTGCTGAAGTAACAATACTCAATATCAAATGCTTCGACAAGAAAACTGGGCATCAATATATCGAAGGGCCTAAGGCCACAAAATACAAGGAGTTGTTAAGGAAGAAGACAGAGGCTCAAGATGCCGAGTTCGTGTCCTTCGACCCTGTGAAAGGGGAGTGGAAGTTCAGGGTCGAACACTTCAGCAGGTATAACATGGAGGATGACGAAGTTGAAGATTGGGAATGAATCTTCATTCATGGGATACTAATTTGCTCACAAGGAGGGAGCTTATGCACTGCTAGTTGGCTGCTGTTTTCTGGTTTCTAATTCAGTATAGTGCTCTATATGTTTAAAGGATTTGTTTACATTAGTTTGTGTTTCTGATAATGATGTGCCTACCGATCGTTTCTTTTTTGTTTTTTCTTTCAATTTCAGTTAAATACTTTTGCTGCCAAAATGTTTACTTATTGGACTGTTGGTTGTTAGGTCACTAATTGATACCTAATATACCTAATGTAACTCATGTTTATCAGTGCATCACAACTTTTTAAATACTGGTATCAAATTTTTTAATCTAATTATATCAAATTTCATTCTCTAATGTGTCTTTGTCATTGGTAAAAAAGAGAAGTGAAAAGGAGGGGAGAGTTAATAGTTATTGAATATTTGTTTAAAGATTGATGTTAGTTGTGTTGTAATTAATTAACTTGAAGATTAGTGTTAATGGTGATTGAGTTATATGTTTGATGTGCAATTTGATGGGTTGATTTGATAGAGGGTTTGATGAGTAGTTAAGAATGACGGTTTACTAATTAAATATAGATGAGTGGTTTTTGAAGAGTAGAGGACAATCAAAAACAAACAAATAGCCTTTTTTTTTTCTCTTTGTTTAAATTTACCTTTTATTATTGTTTTAAGTTTATAATTAACCAATTGCATTAGAAATTTAATGTTTAAAAAATTGTAATTTAATTTTAATATTTAAATTAAGAGAAATAAAAAAACACATTTAAAGTAATATAAAATTTAAAATGTTGAAAAGAGTAGTGAATTTTAATTTCTCTCTTCATTTATTTGTGTACTAAAAAAGTATAATAAAAAATGATTAAAAATTACGAAAAAAATACTATTTATGATTTAATTTCTTGACTAATATTTTTAATTTGAAAATTATTTTAAAAATTATAAATTTAATTATAAAAACGAAATCAAAAGAAATAGAAGAAAGTATTATTTGAATTTTATTGTATTATATAATAATTACTAAAATTTGAAAATTGGACTAAAATTTAGTCATTTAGATATAAAGATCAATAGAAAAATGATGAAAAAAATAATATTATTTCAATTTTCTATTACTATCTTTGTTGTCGTCCGACAAAAATTTACTTGAAAATTTTGTATTGGCAACGATAAATCATTTAAATTTATTGTTTTAATTTATTTTTATAAATGATCAAAATTTATAAATTGTTATAAATTAAAAATTAAGTTATAATGATGGAAGTTAAAAAAAATTGTTACAATAAAGATAAATATGATAAAGAACATTCTCCCGCCAAATGAGCAGTAGCTCAATAACATTATTGATTGTCGAAGGACCATGAGGTCCACAAATTCAAATCCTTCGATCCCTAAATTTTCACTCAACCCTTGTCTGTTAACCTTTGTTTAATCGTTAAGCAATTTCTCCATAAAAAAAAAAAGTTCAACATTTTGTATTCATCCCGAAGAAAACAATTTTCAGAACTAAAATTGAAAAGAAAATTCACTCTAGGTCCCTTGATTTTTAGAAATTATTACTATTAATTTAAGTTATGATTTTCTTTCCTACTTTTTTGAAAATTTTACTTAGTTTCCGAGTTTCAACTTTCTTCTCCTTATTATTATTATTTTAAATTCTTATTCAAACTCCAAAAATTAAAATAATAATTAAAAAGTTACTGTTTTAAGTTTATTTGAACTTGTGTAAGAAGATATAACAAAACAAGGGGCATAATTAAAAAAAAAAAGAAGCTATAAAATAATTCTTAATTTCCAATTCTAATATAGTTGTGGTGCTCCATGCCTATTAGGACTAAGCCATACATTAGGTAAAATAGATTCGAAATTGAAAAAAAAAAAAAGGGCAAGATATTTGCGGCAATGACGTAGCACAAATTAGGTTGAAGATTAGTTTATTAATTTATGTTTTAATTTAAACCCAAATCATTTGAAAATTTCACATCTATCACCCACTAATACAAAAGTTTTATAAAATTGCAACTAATCTAGGAGTCTAATGCATATCCTTCAATCTTAAGTGGTGTTTAATTAGTTCTAAGTTCTAATTAATTTTGTCTTTGGTAGATCTTTGAAAATAGATTTCAATATATATCTAATTTTGATTGTTAAATCTTGTGTTTAACAAGTTTTCATTTATTTATATACTTCCTACCAATGCTCACCCCCATTCATATTGTGCCAGAATGGTGTTTTGCATGCAAGTCTAAGACTTTTTCTAGCTATTAGACTAGTTAAAATTTATGTTTATTGTACTCGAAACTAATGTCGCAGGACATACCGTCGGAATTAAGTGGAACAGAATTGAGTGGGTGGTAGAGTCGTGAAAACACCAGTTTCTTCCATATTTTGGATCTTAGCTCCATGGAACAATATACTACTTCTTAAACATGGAAGAATTGAAATCTTAGATCAAAATATTATGTATGGATGGGTATGAACTGTCTAAACAAGAATTCTTGAACAGCGAACAATCAGAGTTATTACTCACTACATCAAAAAATTTTCATTATTAATAAAAGATGTATATTCATTGGAAAATCAAATGGTTGTTGCTATCTGTTATAATAACGAATTATTGGTTTAACTGAATAACTAAATAAAATAGACAGACCTTTCTTTTCTGCTCGTATAATATTTGGATGTCAAAAAAATTCGTAGGAAATTAATTCCTAGATACGCGGCCACCATAATTAAACTCATCACCTTTTGCACTCAGGACTCTCTTTGTCCACTAGACTACTTCATGATGGTTTGTACTCGATAAACTCTTCACACAAATTGATTACAAATGTAAGTAAATTCTAATGTATTTGTATTTATGTTTATTAATACATTTTTAATTATAATAAATACTCAAAAAAAAAAAAAAATCAACTTACCCTCCTCAATTCAACAATGGTTGAATTAAGGATAAATTATAAATTTAATCCTTATGATTTGAAGAAAGTCAGAGCTTAGTTTTGATGGTTACAAATCTAGAATTTAGTTCCATGAATGGGAGAAATATAGAATTTAGTTTTTATAGTTGAAAAATATAGAATTTAGTTTTATGAGTTTGATAAAATTTTAAAAAGAATTCATGTTATTCGTACACCGTAAGCGAATTAAGTACGTAAATGTAACTTTTGATATATAAAATGATGAGTTTTGTTTTTTGACTAACACTCTCATCTTCAAAGACATAAATAACAAACTTCTTAGCATTTTACTCTCACCAACAATTAATTGATTTTTTTTAGATTTAATCAAACTTAAGGGACTAAATTCTAATTTTTCAAACCATAAGGACTAAAATGTATATTTCTTCAAATCGTAGAAATTAAAGTCTAAATTTTTAAACTATAGAAACGTACTAAACTCTAACATTTTTCAAACTATAATGAAATTTATAATTTATCCAATAATATATACCTGCAACCTCATTTTTTTTATATATATTATTTAGCGTACAAAAATAAAATATATGAAAGTCTTTATCAAAAAAAAAGAAAAGAAAAGTGGTAATAATAATGTAGTTGGACTTTTGAAGTAATAGGGTGTTGTCCAAAGACAAAAGTGTCCACTTGGAAAATATGTTTCCATCATTCACACTTGGTCTTTATTTCTAATTAAGCTATTAAAATGATAACATTCAATCACCTGTACTACTGATTGAAGGTTATCGACAAAACTATTGACAGACAAAATCAGTTCGTTCATAGATTCAATCAGTTCATTAACATTTTTCAAGCAGTTTATTGAAAAGAGGGAGTAAAATTAAAATTTTTGAAAAATGAATGGAAATTTATTAGGTAGAAATTATTTCTGAAAAAATGTTATAATCAAAATAGATGAATGAAAAGTTGTTACGTGGAGTAATTTTGTGCGTATATTGTTTTTTTTTTTGGTAAATTTTTAATGTTATAAATAAATATATATATAAATTTATTTTTTTTTAATCTTTTTTTTGGTAGATTTAGTCTTTTAGACGTTATTTGATTTTCTAAGCCCCACAAGGCATCGCATGTGCTCTCTATATATCAATAATAAAAAACAAACAAAAATAAATAAAAAATAAAAAATCAATCCATGGTTCTTAATTTTCTTAGGGTCTTCAAAGAATAACTTTATGTATTTTTGAAAAGCCTTGCAATCTCCTTGGGAATATGACTGTTAATACTATATTATATTTCATAATCATTTTATTCCAAGGTCTTCTCCGTGGAATATTTATTTTGATTTTATTCCAAACTGTAATGACATTGGAATATTTATTTTCGAATTTAACATAACAAAAAAAAAAAAAAAAAAAAAGAGAGAGAAGGGTTATTATGTTAATTTAGACGAAAATAGTTGTATCATATATTTTAATTTATTGTACTTTTTTGAATTTTTGTCTTGATTGGGCTTTGATATATGTGATTCTTTTTTGGATTAAATTGAATATTAATTAATTTTCTACGAAATAGAAAAAATAAAATTAGTGTTGGAAATTGTGAAAAATTAACTCTCCTTGGACTAGTGTGGGATACTAAATTGTGGGTCATTCGTTGATGTTGAGAACGTGGAAGAAACTAGGTTTGTTAAATAATTAATTAAGTTTTTTAGGCTTTCTCTATGTTTGTTTGTTTTTGTTTTTTATGAGGTAAACTATTGATCGAGTGAATGTTAATATATTAGTAGAGCTCGTTGAACTATGCTGACTTTGACACTTGAATCGATAAGTTGCATACTCTATATAACAATATTTTTCTCAAGAAGAAATAATTACAATAATTTAATTATAAAAGTATGCTTACTTGAATTAATAAGTTGCTTTCTACAAGAAAAAAAGTAAAATTTTGACAAATATTCTTTCTCGTTACTATATATTTTTTTTAATTGAAATATTGTTGCTCATATTTGTCTTTAACGAAAAAATTGGAATTTCATCGTTTCTTTTGTAGAAAGTTGAGATTTGAAAATAATGGTTAATTTCTCCCTTCGACAAGTGACAGTTTTTGATTTCTTTGTTCATGTCCCAACCCGATTGGTTGAGTATTTTAATTTATTTATCATTTTCAATCGGGAAAGAATTAAGTTTTGACCAAATAAATTTATTTTTTTAGTACAAATTGGGGAGAAGAACAAGAAGTCTACATATAAACATTGTTCGAACTCGTGACGCTGGAGTTGAACTGAGTTAACATCAAACAATAAAATCATTACGTCATCGATCCTTTTGATAATTGTTGAGATTTTTAAAGTCTCCTTCATTATTGTTTATTTTTAAGTGCGTGTATGTGAATTCTTCGAAATTGATTCTATGAACTTTTAATATATTGAATTATATCTTTACGTAAGGAGGAGGGAGTTTATTGAAGAGTAAAATTTCCAAATTCATGTTATATTATCAATTGATATGGGATAAGTGTACGTGCTATTTTTTTTTTTAATTGAATAATGAGAGGGGAGAATTTGAAAGATGTACATATATATACACACACTTTAATCAATTAAATTATAAAAATTTAGATTGAAAAAAAAACATAACTAAACTTGACATGAACTCATATATCAAATTTAAAAATATTATAGATATTCAAATAATCGTTGTGTCCGCACGTAGCTTTAACTCAAAATTTTTTGTACTAATTGAGAAATGGTTGGTTTGTCTCTCGATGATAGCAGTTTATTGATGGACTTCAATTATTAGATGGATAGATTTCAATTATTGAACTAAACTACATAAAAAATCGATATAAACTAATTAGCCTGGTTTTTCTGGTCTTTTTAACTAGACCGATCATGTATTGTGCTATAGGAGCAATTAATTTTAAAATGTGATATGCATCATATATATATATATAATAATAATAATAATTATTATTATTATTATTTAGGGCAAAATCCTATAGTTTTATTTAATATTTAGTTATATTTTGAACTAATTTGTTGTCTTCTAAGTTCAATTGTGGTTGGCTTCTTCACTATTGGTATAACAAATATTGTGGAATCTAAGGTGTGAAAATACTATTATAATTTGAAAATTGACGGTAGACAGCAACTTTTTAATTGTCTATTTTAATTATAATATTTATTTAAAGAATCAATAATAAAATTTATGGTATTTTTATACTGTTTATAATTTCAATTCTGTTATCCTTATTCATTGAAGTCATTAAATACATTAAGTTTTTCCGGTCCCAATTTTCTAATTCATCTAAAATGTTGCTATTCACATTTTCTTTATTATTTATAAAAATTCTCAAATTCATTAATATTTATTAATGCATCATTAATAGCAGCTGAGTTATGCTCAGCTTACTAAATCAAACGTTATTTTAATGAAGCGGTAATTTGTCTGAACTTTTTGTGGAAGTTTTCACAAACTTATATCTTATTATAAGTCTTATATATACTGAATTAATTTAAAATTTCGCAATCGTGACAAGGAGAAGTGGAAACGTGATAATAAATAATACATAAAATTAGATAATTTTAGATCTCCATACATATTATAGAGATAGGAAAACATATTTGAGAATAGTTTTTGAAATTATTAAATTCACTCTTACCCAATATGTTTTAATTATTCTAAATCAAATTTTATGATCTAGATAATCGTGTTTTAAAGTGTAAAATCAAACATATTATTGAGTTTCAGTTACCAAAGACATATATACTTTTAGATAATTTTAAACATTTTAAACTGTAAAATATGCACTGAAAATTACGAGTCTTTTTTTTTTTTTTTTTTTTTTTTTGAATTTTATTATAAGTGATGGACGTGGACAACTAATAAACATATTTGAAAAATGACCAACAAAATATAGTTTTAATAACATTTTAAATAATTTAATGTTATGAAGTGAGTTCGAATTCTAATTAACAGTGTGAATAAAAGAACATAGTGGCCCGATTTGTATTCAAAATAATAAAATAAAATTAAATTCAGAACATACTGGAAAAGAAAATGGGAACATGATGGCGTTTGATGGAGTATGTTGACCGCAAGTAACTGTTGACCGATTCGATTATGGTTTACCAAATCAATTCAAAATTGATATCTTCATTATTATTATTATTATTATTAATTAAAGATAGAAATCACAAGTGAGCACTTCTCACATCTCATAGGTGCGAAAATGAATTCTCATATATTTCGAAAATTAGAATTTTGATATAATAAAAAGATTTCTAATCAAATCCTAAATATTGAAACTATGGTCATACATCAGTTTCAAACTTAAAATCTTGAAGGAG
>JBBMEG010000004.1:3118608-3136339 GCA_037832605.1 Cyclanthera cordifolia
TGGAAATATATTATTTTTTATTAGTTAACAGGGAAGAGGAAGTCGTACACCTTTTGTTTTTTTTTTTTTTTTTTTTTTTTTTTTTTTAATTATTTGGAAGTTGAGTAAGGGAAATAAAAAGATGGACAAAAAGGAAAGTAAACAAAATGAGATGGTCACAAAAACGCGTTCCGTGTGAATGCTATTCGTTTTATTTTGATTTATCATCGATATGTTATGGGTTGTTATGGATCTTCCATGTTGTTTGATCGCTACTAATTTTTATTGATTGTATGAATATCCAGATATTATTAGTGTCACCTGAATTATGTTTATTTTAGTATTTGATTTTATTATTACATTTATAAACAAAATAAATAATTAATCAATTTCAAAATAACGAGGTTTTTATGCTTGGAGATATCTTAAACAAGCATTCATCATAATTAAGACATTAAATTCAACAACCTTACCTTTAAAGAGCTTGTTTGTTTGATAGTCGAATATAAACGAGTTTTTATAATTACTCATCAAACAATTTTATTCAAACGAATTATTATTGTTGATGCTGAAAAATGGTCAACGGATATCACAGTAAATTTGTTTAACCGAGTACGAAAGGTCCGACAAAAAAGCCACAATTAGGACACACCGGTGTGGTGGGCCTCTGATGCCTAAGTCAGGATAATAACTTAGAACTTTAGGAATGGCTTAAGAGTACTTAGCTTAGGATCCGTCCCTTGAAATGGAGAAATGACTTGACTTTTATAGCAACCGGTCTCGTAACTGCTGCAGCTCACTTATGGCGATATAACGGTCGACCGTTAGAAACGTCCGTCATTATGCCGGATATGAATACCGGCGTAACTCCTGACCGTTACCTTTTAGAGGTGTAACAGTCTTAATTGTGGACTTGCTCGACTCTTCAGAGAGTCCTGACCTCCACGGTCGATCCCATCGTTGTAACGGACGACGCCACGGGGTTCAGCGCCTCCATACGTTACTTGGACTCGATCAACTCTTCTGAGAGTCCTGACCTCCACGACAAGTCCACCCGGATTGACATACTCGTTGTAACGGGCGACGCCACAGGGTGCAGCGCCTCCAAAGTTACACTCTATCGACTCTTCGGAGAGTCCTAACCTCCACGGCCAATCCAATCGGATTGACCATTGCCGGACCCGAGAAGGGCGAGGCTGCAAGGCCGACCCGGGGGGCAAGACCTTCCTTGGCCAACCCCGGGGGTTGGTATGGACTCGGGCGACCCTCGGGGGTCGGCGTTGGCTTATTTGTCCTTCGTGCGGGTTCCACTCTCTTCCGAGTCTTTCTTACAACAATTATTATAATTTTTTTCCTTCAAAATCACTTAAAATAATCAATCATTTCTAATAACTCAAAATAATTATTTTTGCAATTACTCATCAAGACAATCAAAATTCAACAACTTCCTATCTCAACATTTATGATTTGAATTTCTCTCATTGTAGAATTTTGAAGAGAAAAGAGAGATGTATTTTTATGATAATCTTACCATATTCACACATATGATAATCTCTTAAAATTAACTTAAATGTATTAATTGTAACACTTTTTAGATTTTATGAAAGGTGATTGCTGAAATTAAAAGTTTGATAATTTAATTGTTACAAACATCTTTGAATGACTCGTGCAATTTTCTCTTAATTTTTAATATATATATATATATAATAAGTAAATGATATTTTTGAAACATTTTACAAATTTATTGGTATTTTCTAAATCAAACTAACTATTTCATCCAAATCTAACCATACAATTATTTTTAAAACTTGTGTTTAACTTTTCGAAATTTAGGATTATTTTTACTCAAATTTGATAATTTCAAGAGTATTTTCTATAATTTATCCATTTACTTTTTTTAGAAAAGGTTCTTACAAGGCCTCTGAAACTCAAACATGAACCATCATGATTGGTTTCAAGCTAACGCCCACCACAATTATCATACATCCATGCACAACTCCAATTTAACCGTACACCCACTGTTCTGACGGAATCAATGGATCATCCTCAACCTCACAATCGAAGCTGCAGTTCTCGAAATGAGCCCACAATCACGCCGCCGTGAAATTCCGGCATTTTCCAAGCTCTGGTAACGAGGATTCATTATCTCCTTCACGGATTATGGCTCGAATTTCATGTTCATAGCATTTCACTGCCCATTATGGACGCTCTCTTTGTCCCCATCACCTTCTCCGGACCTCCCCACTCTATACTCTCCCGTATCACCAACGCCGGAGCTCAATCGAGGATTAAACCTGTTTTCCCCTTCTCGCAGCGTTCTTCTGTAATTCGGCTCAAGCGATTTCCTGTTCGCTGTAAGAGTTTTCCCGATCCTCGCTTCGGTCGCTTCCGTTGCTCTGCCCAGGCCTCCGATCGCCATCACGGCCATCATCACGGCCACCACCATGGCTGCCAGCACCATTGCGGCGGTGACGGCGATGTAGTGGAGCTGACTGGAGCTCAGAAGGCGTTTGTTCGATTTGCCGAAGCTATTAGGTGGACGGAGTTGGCGAATTATTTGAGGGAGCATCTGCACTTGTGTTGCGGCTCTGCTGCTTTGTTCGTTACTGCGGCTGCGTGTCCTTATTTGGTGCCTAAACCTGCTGTGAAGCCACTACAGAATTTGTTCATTGCAGTTGCTTTCCCTTTAGTCGGGGTACGAATGGTTCAAACTACTCATCTTCTGAAGTATTGTTACTGTTGCTTGACCGCCATTAATTTGATTATATGCAAATCCACAATATTCTTTTGTTGTTGACTGTTGTAGTAGGATGATCTTGGTGACTGGTTAATATATTATGCCTTTTGATGTAAAAGAATCATCTTACTTCTAAGAGTAAAAGTATTTTAACACGGTATCATGGAGGTGATTCTTAGTTTTGAGTTCTCGTACTTATTACATGGATAGAATTCTCACTTCTTGAGGGTTGTTTACTAATGATAACAATGGTCTAAATCTAAGTTAAAAGAGTAAATTTTGAGAATACTTGAATGACTTGTTTCTAATCTAGTAGTTTAAACTATTGCGATTGGTAGCAATTCAGCATAGTAAACTCCATTTATTTTTTCCTGAAATCAAATAATACATAACTCTAGTTGTAAAGGGTTCATATGCTTGTTTTAATAAAGCAATTTGCTGATTGACTACTCGAGAAAATCAGTGATCTTAATTATCATATTGATGGATTTCATTCAATTTTTCTCCGAGTTTTGAGAGATTTACTTTACTAAAGTGAGGATGCAAGCTCGATTCATTACTAAATTGTCAGTTTAGGGTTGCATTTTCTTGAGCAAGCAAGATGCATCTCTCTCTTTCAAGAATTTGGTAATACAAAAAAAAAAAAAAATCCATATCTCAAGTAGAGAGATTGATTTGGCCCCTCTTTGTTACACCATCAGGTTTATAGTTTCTCTAGTTGGAAGGGACACACTGGCATCCTTCTTTTCCTTTTATTGTGTACTTCCTATGAGAAATTTTGTTATTTAGAGAAATGTATTTTTGTGGACTATGATTTTAATCAGTATTTCAAGATCTACTGCAGACCGTTGAATATTTTAATTACTGTTAGTAATCTGCCGATAAATCTAGTTATAATGCCACTTTATCAGGTCTCTGCTTCTCTTGATGCTCTTACTGATATAAGCGGTGGGAAAGTAAACATCCATGTACTAATGGCCCTTGCAGCCTTTGCATCAATATTTATGGGGAACCCCTTGGAAGGAGGACTACTTCTTGTGATGTTTAATCTGGCTCATATTGGTAAGCAGTTGAAGAAACAAAATTAGCTAACAATCTGTATCAATCCTTACTTGGAAGAATCTCATTTCTATTGTGATTGCAGCTGAAGAGTATTTCACAAAGCAATCAATGATTGATGTTAAGGAGTTGAAGGAAAGTCATCCAGATTTTGCGCTTGTTCTGGATATGAATGATGATAACCTTCCTGATACTTCAGATCTGGAGCATAGACAGGTGCCGGTTCGTGACCTTGAAGTGGGCTCATATATCTTGGTGGGAGCTGGTGAGGTATGTCATAGAATACTTCTGCCACATGTTAAGATGGTTTGCCCAGATGACAGCGTAAACCTTGTGATAGAATATCAACCAGCTTTATTCAATCAATGGACACCCCTCAATCAATACACAATTCGTGTTCAAGATATCTATTACAGAGGGAAGGCCACTGCTTATATGTTCTAAGTTTCTAACTAGTGTAATTGAAAGCTAACCAACTTCAGCCAAATAACTAACCTCCTCACTAATTCATTTGATTAGTTACACAAGAATAAACTATCTCCTGTGTTAGTATAGCAAGCTTGCTTAACCAGTGGTCTACAACCTTGACCCGAGACTAGTAATGGCATTGAAGACATTGATGATAAAGAACTGTCAGCGATAAATGATTTAAGCCTATGCATAAAATCTAGTTACACTTTGACGCATGTCATTCCATCACAGGGAATTTTATAATCTTTCCATATCTAATTAGTGAAAATCCAACCACCATGGAGTGGCCTAGTAGTCAAGTAGGGTCTTGGGGTGCTTAAGGTGATTGATTCAATCCATGGTGGCCACCTACCTAGGAATTAATTTCCTATGGGTTTCCTTGACATCCAAATGTTGTAGGGTTATGCAGTATGTCCCGTGACAATAGTCGAGGTGCGCGCAAGCTGGCCCGGACAGTCACGGATATCAAAAAAAGAAGGGTGAAAATCCAACAATATTAGTTAAAAGTCCGTGTAAACAGTTCATTTGAGATTTTGATTGTTAAGATAAATAGTTCTTTCTTTAACCATGTACTTTGCATGCTCCGAGAGAGACATTATTCATCTTGTAATTTTTCTTTCCATAAAGCTGAATCTATAACCGAACGGGCTAGGACTTAGTGACAGGCTTATGGTATTTTATACTCTTTTTACCTCGCTTGTTTATTCTTCTAGGAAGGTGATTACAACATTTGTAATCTATCTTAGATATATGGTGATTAATGAGTTTCTAGCTCATTAAACTTAATTCGATTCATCACTCTTAAAATGTTTATCCTCTCATGAGCCTAACGTTCTGTTTCTCATATATTCATGAGACTAATCTTCTGTTCCTCATATATTAGTTAAACAATCAATATCCTTTACTATTGTCAAAAAAAAAAAGAAAAAAGATAAACAATCAGTAACGATCTTTCTGTAAGCAAATTAAGAGAGAAATTTCTAACTATTAAAAAAAATTTATGCTCTTGTAGAATTCATAAGATGTCTGCTGATTCGTACAATCATAATGAATGCTTCCTTTTATTAGTCTGTCCCTGTAGATTGTGAGGTCTATCAAGGTTTTGCTACGATCACTGTTGAGCACTTGACTGGCGAAATCAAACCATTGCAAATAAGGGTTGGAGAAAGAGTTCCAGGTGGAGCAAGAAACTTGGACGGTAGGATCATAGTGAAGGTATGTCAAGGTTGTTTATTCCTCCCCTCTTCAGCACAAGATTCTTTGTTCCTCTTTACTTTTGAACATCGTACCATATAATATTAGTCATAATCAGTATAAATTTCAACTCAACATGGAAATTAATGCTACATTGTATAATTTATTGAAAATGATTAATTGTGGCTGGCTTGCGCTAATAAAAGTTTTCAGGCATTTGAATCGGAATGAGTTACCTTTAGTTTTGATGGTTTTAGGTATTCCAAAAGCTAATGAGTTCATAAAAGTTTATATTGATATTCGGACATTGTTGCTGAAGCTGTGAAGTTGAATTTGGTATAGGCTACGAAAACATGGGAGGAGTCAACACTTAGCAGGATTGTGCAGTTGACCGAAGAAGCACAACTTAATAAACCAAGACTACAGAGGTGGCTTGATGAATTTGGTGAGAATTACAGCAAGGTGGTTGTAGTCTTATCTGTTGCTGTTGCCCTCATTGGACCATTATTGTTCAAGTGGCCATTTATTTGTGCACCAGGTAATATATGCAGTCGCTTGCACTTTACACTTCCTATTTGGGAGAATTATTTTAGTGTAGGAAAAAACTAAGGCTATCTTGTGTTTCCAAACTATACAGGCCTTTCTTCTTTCCTCCTTTAGGATAGGAAACTAGATATGAATCATAAAAATAACAATATTTAACCTGAGCTGACTAATAAAAATATATTTTTGAATTGACAACCAAATTTACCAGCCCCCATTTCGTTCCCTTTCTCGTTACATTGCTCTTTCCCTCCCTCGTTACATTGCTCTTGTAAAGCTGAGCTCAGCTTAATCACTCTCCTTCCCTGTCTCTCTCTCCCTGTTATCTATTTCACTCTGATTCCCTTATAATTTCTAGGTGTCAGAGGATCAGTTTACAGAGCACTTGGGCTCATGGTAGCTGCTTCACCATGTGCACTGGCTGCAGCTCCATTGGCATACGCTATTGCAATAAGTTCCTGTGCAAGAAAGGTAATTGTTACTTTGGTCATATAATTATTTTAATTAATTATTTTGTTATATAATTATGTAATATATTTTTCGTTGAGGCATTAAAAGTTGGTAATGGCATATGTATCATCTGGTTGATTTCACCGCCACTGAAACATGAAACCAACAATGAAATCCACTTCGTTTTTTTTTGTAGTACCACAAAAGCTTAAGCTTTTGGGATGTTTGGTGATTTAATATGATTTATCATGGTATTTGAGATGGAGGTCTTGTGTTTAAACCCATGTAAAGTCTTTTTCTCTCTAATTAATATTGTTTTCTATTGGTTGGACATTCTTCAAATTTACAAGCTCACAAATGATGGAGAGTGTTAAAATGTTGATATAATTAAATTTACCTCTAATTTCTCGGCTTAAGGTTTTGAGTTGATTGATAATTAATATGATTTCTTAACACCATTATACTTGTCCAACTACCTTTTATTTCTATAAGCGAGTTATTTATTTATTTTTATAGGAAAGAAAGTTATGTACCTTTAAATTTCTTTTAAATCTTTTTAAATAGGATAAGTATGTTGTTTTGTTGATGTTATTTACCTTTTATTTCATCATGTTGATGTTATTATTTAGGTTAAGCTTTGCCTTCGTAGGCAGTTTTCTAATTTCTTAGTACTAGTTTCTTAAAGTAAGATGATTCTATTAATAGTAATTTTAGACTCAAGTTATAACCCTCAATGGTCAATAGTGCATTAGAGAACTGAAAAAAAATAAGGATTTAGGGTGGATCCACCCGAGAATTAATTTTTTACGAATTTTCTTGACATTCAAATATTGTAGGATTAGACGGGTTGACTCTTGAAAACAGTCATCATACTATTGCTCATAAGCTGGCAAGAGACTCACGAATATAAAATAAAAAATCAATTTAATGGTTTCACTGGATGTTTTTAAAGAATTTAAAATCCCTATTATCTTTCTTTAAAAAAAACCCCAAATGTCTATTTATCTATCTCTGTATCTATGTAACGCACTTCCGTTTCAAGATGCTAGGGTTTGAACTGGATTGAAGTGTATACTTATATTATTAGACTAAGAAGTCTTATGGTACACACTTTCAGTTTCCAAATGTACACTTCGTTTCGTTGAGTCTTTCCTCCCACACCATTGCAGATAGACAAAAATCAGAGCAATTAATACTAAACTCAGAAAAACATGTTAAATCTAGACGTAGTCTTCAGTTAATGCTTGCTTCATTATCGATTTTGGCTTGAAATTTAGCTCAAGTTTTTCGATCATGTGCAACGATACACTTCTTTTTGTGAATAACATGCAAAGATGGACCTGTGCTTGATGGAACAGGGGATACTCTTGAAAGGTGGACATGTGCTTGATGCTATGGCTTCTTGTCACACCGTTGCATTTGATAAAACTGGGACATTGACTACAGGAGGCCTTGTATTTAAAGCAATAGAACCCATTTATGGGCATAAGATTGGAGGAGATAAATCACATTTGACTTCTTGTTGCATACCCAGCTGTGAAAAAGAAGCCCTTGCAGTGGCAGCTGCTATGGAAAAGGGTACTACTCACCCAATTGGAAGGTAGTTGTCAAAACAAATTGTCTACCTTGCATATTTTATACTCCTTTTATGGGTGTAGCGTACTGGTTTACGATGTAGCTAATGTATTTCAACTAATTCATTACAATATCTCAAACCTGCTGTTCAATTTGTTCTGGAATATTTGCTTCTTTTAGCTGTGTTGTATATTCATTTCGAATTTCAAGTAGTTATCTTCTAGCCTTTCTTTTGTTTTTGGTTGTAGAGCTGTAGTAGATCATAGTGTGGGGAAAGACCTTCCTTCTATATCTGTTGAAACGTTTGAATATTTCCCTGGAAGAGGTCTCATTGCAACTCTGCATGGCATTAAGGTAGTATTTGCTTCACATTGCTGGATGTTTTAGTGATTTTCGTTTTGATCTTTAACAGTACAATTCCTTAGGTTCCTTCCTCCTCAAATTTCTGCAATATAGTTCCTTTCTTGCTGCAGATTTTCTATCGTCATATATTTTAGCCTTCTTCATCTATACACCACTGGACATAAACCACTGGGCATAAACCACTGGGTATCTTATTCTACTCTTCTCTTAATGAAAATGTGCTATTATCGAGCAATATCCTAGGGTTAGAGTCGTCAGTTTTTCCAGAAAAAAGTAACCAAGAATTTCGTCAATCACCTTGATGTCAGCAAGAATTGCCATTGGTCCATTACTTTAAGATGCTAAATTAGAAATGGTCTTTTTGGTTTCAGAAGAATTGGTTCACTTCAGTCGAAGTTGAATGTCTTGTACTTGACCCTTTAAAACTCGTAAAATTTTAGAAAGTTTTAGGCTTTAGATTGTAAGCAAGACTTAGCACAAACTTTTATACATTAACATCTGGAATTCTAGATTTATTTTTGCACAAGAAATCACCTTCAAGTTTAAAACAAGTAACAAATTAAAATTTGTTGAAGACTAAATAAACTTCTATGAATTCAACTAAATAATCGTCCCAAACTCTCCCAGATTCCAAATGAATGAACCATATCTGAAATATCTTATTTTGTCTCAAGTTTAGTTATTTTGAAAAAGAGCAGTAAGTAGAACCCCGGAATCTGTCACTATTCCACCAGTTGAAGAAAACTTTTTCTTCTTTCCTAGATGCTCCATCTCAGTCTTGGACTTGACTTTCGGATAGGTTTCTCTTAAATTTATAACATCTGAATAATGATAAAGACTTGGCTAGCCATTAACATTTTTTATACTTGTTTTGAGAATTGGAATTTCAAAATTCTTAGTTCAGTAACTGTCTTTTAGTAAGAGGAGAAGAGTAAATGAGTCCACATCTATCTTATAGTCAGGAATTGGAGGTAAATTACGGAAAGCATCCCTCGGTTCTGTAGATTTCATCACTTCATTTTGCAAATCCGAAAATGAATCAAGGAAGATCAAGGAAGCTGTTAGAGCATCATCATATGGAAGTGAATTTGTGCATGCTGCTCTTTCAGTTGATCAGAAGGTGAAAAATCCTGTTAATTTTGCTACAGAGTATGGGGGAATATTCTCTCAGACATGAATCATATTTGCATAAATTTTACAAATATTATTGTTAATCTCTATTTATTAGAATTATTTTATGATTTAGCAATGAATATATTGTTTCTAAGCACATGGGTTAGCCTAACCTATTTTGAATTTTTTCATACTTGAAAAATAACTCTCAGATGGCCGAGTAGCCTCTCTTGTTCAATTCGTCCATTAACTTTATGGCCGTATTTCTTCTTTGAGTGCATTTTCTCTGGACTACAATTTGAAAATTGCATCTTGACAAATACGATGTGCAACTAGTCTCGTTAGGGAGCTAGATTGAGTGACTTTTTTTTATCATATTACTATTTTAACACTCTCGGCAAGAGTTTTTAATCAGTAGGTCCGCCATGCTTCGAGAACATTTCTTGCATTTGTAACATTGTTTTGATGATGAAAACATAGATAGTATGTTGAATTTTTCTGGATCAATGCAGGTAACACTGATTCACCTTGAGGATCAGCCTCGACCTGGAGTCTTAGATGCAATAGCAGAACTACAAGATCAGGCAAAACTCCGTGTTATGATGTTAACAGGTGATCATGATTCAAGTGCATGGAAAGTTGCGAATGCTGTGGGAATAAATGAAGTTTACTACAGTCTTAAGCCTGAGGATAAACTTGCTCACGTGAAGGAAATTTCAAGGGAGATGGGTGAGCTCTTTTACTCGTCTCTTCATGTTGTTTGCTTTTTGTATAAACCTTCATCTTAACAGCCGAAATTCTAAGATTTCTATCACATATTTGTTGAAATTAAGATAAAAATGGTCCCTAATAAATGATAAATCTTGTATGATCCTTGTCAGTTTCCATCAGTTGATCTTGATCCTTGGTGAGATTTTTATTCACCCATTTGTTCCTAACCATATTGTGGAGTCTGAAAATTAGCCAATAGATTAATGGTTTTTGTAACCAAGTAGCGGCTTCATTTGTAGCGGCTTTATTTGTGGAAGCTTGAAGTCTTTAAGGTATGCTTCTATAGAGGTCTCAAGTTTCAAACTCACAAATAAATTTAATTGTAAAATTCCTTGTTGTATAGGTATGACGTGGGTGCCAATGTAGTGGGGTGAAACTCTAATTACCCGGTTCTAAAAAAAATGGTTTTCCTCTGTAATGTTTATTTTTTTAATAAAGAATTTCAAGAATTTATGTTTCCACACAAGTGTAACTGTTTAAGATTTTTCTTAGGGTGTAGCAAACAATAACTTCAGATTTAAACAACTTTTATGACTGGATACTATGCACGCTGCACAGCCTTTGGGGCATGCTTGGGGTGCAAGGTTAGGGATGGGTTAGGGTGGGTTGATGCGTGGTTCAATGCATATTTTTTTTTTTTTTTTTTCACTTTAAAATGCTATTTTATAAAATAAAATAATAAAAATATTCAATTATAAATATTATATTAATTATCTTCAATTTTTTTTTTATAAAAAAATAATCTCCACCACATCAAATCAACTTTTATTCTTTTTATTCTTTCTCATCTCAAAAAGTTAACATCACATCAACTTTTATCCCTTCCCAACCCTACACCTCAAACACATACTTACCAACACTTTCCTTCTCTTTCCTTCCCGGCGTAATCAAACACGCTCTTATAGGTTAATGAACCAATAACCACATTTCAATATAGGGGCAATACTGCTGTTACAAATTTCAACGTATATGGCGCAGGCACATCATTTGGGTCAGAAGAAATTTCGATCCTCTTATTTTGATGTGATCTATTCTACAATTTCTTCTCTGAATTTCAACTATTTAACCCTATCATCCTAATATCAGCACAGAATATCAGGATGGAAAATAATGTTAAGTGGTTGATCACCTCGATAGGATATTGTTGAATTATGTTAAACCACCAAACAACCAAAAACTTAAGTTGATGGGTGGAGGTAAGTTTAATTATATCAACCAACACTCTCCGATAGGCTTAAATTTAATTATATTAACCTAACACTCTTCTTGGGCTTAGAAATTTGAGAAATGTCCTACAAGTGAAATTAATTTTAGTTGGGGAGGGACTTCGCAGAAATTCAAATTTAGGACCTCTTGCTCTGATAGCATGTTGAATTATGTTAAAACCACTAATCAACTCAAAAATTTAAGCTGATGGGTTTAACGACTTGGCAAGGACTTGGCAGGAACTCGAACTGAGGATCTTCTGCTCTGATACCATGTTGAATTATGTTAAACCACCAATCAACTCAAAAGTTTAAGCGAATGGGTTGAGGTAAATTTAGTTATATCAACCAACCGATGTATTTCTCTCAAATTTCACGTCTCTAATTGTACTTCGGTTGTTAGAAGAGGAATATAACTGCTGATCTCTTTGGAATGAACTTCTTTTCCGCTTCCAAGTTTTATATTCTGCAAAATATTTGATGATTGGCCAGCTTTATCCCTTTTCTAGGGATTTAATAATGAGCACTCTTTATCTCATTTTGTTCTAGGGGGTGGTCTGATTATGGTAGGCGAAGGTATAAACGATGCACCTGCACTTGCTGCAGCTACCGTGGGAATAGTTCTTGCCCATCGTGCGAGCGCGACTGCTACAGCTGTTGCAGATGTCCTTCTTCTTCAAGATAGTATTTCTGGTGTACCGTTCTGTATTGCCAAATCTCGTCAAACGACTTCACTGGTATCTCTGTTGTGTTTACCATCTATCATTACTCATAGTATTCCAATTTCTCTTTCCCTGCTTCACTGTTTTAATTTGTTCGGGTAATTCTTTTTCAGGTCAAGCAAAATGTGACCCTTGCCTTGTCCTCTATCCTTTTAGCCTCTCTCCCATCCATTTTGGGCTTTCTTCCCTTGTGGCTAACGGTATGAAATTAAATGCATTCTGATTTATTTCGTTAACAGGTGCCTGTGCTCAGTTATTAAATTTTACTCCATGTATATTGTGAGTAGTAAAACGATCTAAAATCAGCCAGACTTTTTAGCTGTTGCCCAGTCGTATTTTCTTATCATGATTATGAATTAGTCACCTTTATCGGTTACTTAAAGCATAACTCAATACTCAACTGGTAAGGCATACAGTATCTACTAAAATCAAATGTTCAAGTTTCTACAGTAGACCATTTTTGTTTGTGAATTAGGCTTGATGATATCCTGCATGTTTTAAACAAAATTACAAACGCTCTCATAATTTGCAAAACTCAAAAGGAAAAGCATATGGTTCTTTTAAATTTTACCAATATTTTCAACCTTATTTGCAAACCTTGGCTTCTATTACCAATACAAGAGAGAAGTTACCAATACAAGAGGTTGGACCGTTATGAGTTCTCCTAGTGATCAAGAGAGCTTTGAAGAATCAAAAAACTAAAAAGTTATAGGTTTAATCAGGGTGTCTATCTACATAGAAATTAATTTCACGATTTTCTTAAGTGACAAATGTTGTAGGATCAGATGGTGAAAATAGTCAAACATTCTTGTGGTTAAGAGAGATTTGAAAAACCAAAAAGTTATAGGTTCAATCAAGATGTCAACCTATCTAAAAATTAATTTCTTAATTTTCTTAATTAATAAATGTTAGACAGTTTGTTAAATGAAAATAGTCAATATCTGTATAAATTGTACCAGATACGGTGGATATAAAAAAAGAAAAATGAATGTACCATTTGCAAATTTCATGAATTAATAGTTTGTTTAACAATATCATCTAAAAATGTTGTGCTTGTTATAATCGTGTCTCAATATTGTTCTCTAATGATTTTCATTTCTTGAATCTCTCTTCATAAACGCAGGTCCTTCTACACGAAGGTGGTACTCTCTTGGTTTGTTTGAACTCCATACGTGCTCTAAATCATCCCTCATGGTCATGGAAGCAAGATTTTCAAAATCTGATACATGACTCCAGATCTAAACTGCACACGACACCCGAAAATAGCTCGGGTATGATTAGAACTGCATCTTCATAGCATAAAATTGAAGTTCTACTTCTTTGCCCAAAACTCACATGGTTTTTTTCTTTTACCCTCTTCGTATTACTTAAATCTGGATTTGTAAATTGTAATATATGTATGAATGCTATTGCTATAGCCATTTGATAGTTAGATCGATGAATTGGAAAATAATCTGATTTGAGTGTTAGTTGATATAATTAAATTTACCTCAATCTTCAGTTTTTAGGTTGATTCTTGGTTTACATAATTCATCATCTTATAAGAGTAGGATCTCTATCAGAGTAGGAGATTCGAGTTTGAATACATGTCATGATATTTTCCGCCCTATTTAAAATTAATTCGAGGAGTTTTCTAAAATTTCCAAATTAACAAGTGAGAGGAAATATTAGTTGATATAATTAAATTTTACATCAACCTACAAACTTAATCTTTTAGATTTTATTTACATAAATTATGGGATTATATCGACTTGCATTTGTCTAAGATTTTATCGAATTTTATCATTAATTTATAGATATGACGTCACAATTTTTTATTGGCCACAATTTATCAATCCAATTAGTAACTTAGTCTCAATTTATATTTTAAAGAGATACATTCTATGGACTTTTTTTCTTTTCTTTTAAGAACTAAGGGAATTAAAGAAAATAAAATAAGTATTTGTATATATAATTATAGTATAGGTACAAAACTAATACTTTCTATAACTAATAATGAGTTACTTTGAGTCAACATAAACTAATTCTATGTTTTAATGCATGAACTAATTCATGGAAAGCTAATTTGTATGAATTTAATCTAACGCAAATAAGTTGATAATCCAACTTACACACTATCAAGTTTTTGATCGAATTCTTTGGATTATATGGTTCTAATATACCCCTAGACTTACAATTTTAAAAACTACCTCGTTAATGTCAATTAGAATATAACTTAACAAACACAAAATATATGTTGATAATGGAGAGTTGGACGACAAACCCATACAAAACAAAAAGACAATCTGGAAGGTTCAAAATGACAAACTTTCTATTGTGAGAAAAATCCATAAAGAAGGACAAAAAAATGAGATAGACTATCTCTAAATTTTAGTAAGTCTCTCTCTCGATGGGCTTGGGAAAGATCCCTTAGAGATTGGTTGGTGGGCGTTCGTGTGCAACGTTGGGTGCGTTCTTAGGCCCTTTGTTTCTCCTCGTTGAGAGATGGGAATGGGTGGTTATAGGATTCAGAGTCAAGCAAGTTGACGAGCGCTCAAAATGAACATGTTGGGAAATTCATGACGAGGTCCCTGAAAGATGGTTGGAAGTTCGCGTAGAGAAGCCCTTGGATGATGTATAGTAATTTCTCTACAAAGAAAGTATGATTTTTCATCTTTTACCCAAGGTATCTCACACCCTTAATTTTTCTTCACAAAATTTAAAAAATGTCTTTAACATTTTTTTAGTTTAGAGATCGATTAAGTTATAGTTGCACGCTTGGTTAAAATATTTTTCTTTTTGTAATAAGTATTAAAATTTGTTGTTAAAAATATTTGGGAAAATTGTACAAACTACCCCTAAATAATGAAGTTTGTAACAATTATACCCTTAGACTATTGATTTGATCAACTATACCTTTTAAAGTTTGATAAGTGTTGCAATCTACTTCTAAAGTTCAATTTGAATATTATAATGGAGGGTACAATTGTCATACCTAAAAAAAGAGTTTTTCTCTCTTTTTCAACTTCTATTATCTCTCTTGGTATTTATTCTCTGAAAATTAAAATTCAAGTTCAATTAATAAAAACATAAAATATACTCTTTCTTTACTTCTACATTAAATATCATCTAGAGAGTATAACATTAAAAAATTATAAAGAAAAAAGGTCAATTGTATCGTCAACGAAAGTACAAGAGGGAGGATGTCACAGAGTTGAACAAGAAAATGATATGTCGAGGATCTCATTATCCCTCCTTGAAAAAGTGGGGTATTCTGATCAAACATTTATAAGACAAGGTGGACTACTCCTATCATAGCCAATTAGTTTTGAGATGAATGTTCACACTTTCTAATATGCTATCAGAGCTCATAAACACAAACGTTTACGTATTTGTCCAATAAAAAAAAATTGAAATCCGATTTAAGATTGGTGAACCCAAAAAAAGCACAATTTTTAGATACTGAACTACTCCTCCCATAGTCAATTCATTTTTCAAAGAAAATAATGACCAACTTTTATACCAATTCTAATAATATTGATTAAAGAAGAGAAGAAAGAAATATATTTTATTTTCATTTTAGGAGAATAAACACCAAGATGTGATTGGATTGGGAGAGGAGGAAAATGAGGAAATAAATTTCATGTTTATTTTTAATACATTACAACCTCTCTCCACCCTCTCATTAACTTCTCATTAACATTTCATCTAAAATTAAATCAAACTTTATATTTAATTTCATATAAAATAAACTTATTCTCTCGTAAAACACAAATCAAAATTTTTTTTTTACAATTTCTTAAATATAAAATACCAATTTCTAAATAAATATGTCATATCTCCAAATTATTCAATTTTCTTTTCTTCTATTTCCTCTGGTCTCTTGTCATGAACCACAAAATCCAATCATTCGGAAAGAGATAATTGAAACGGAAGAAGATAAAGATTTTTTTAAGGTGAAATGTTTTCACGTTGCAGATTCTGAACTCGACAAACTTTACAAAACGCATTCGCAATATGCTCAGATTTGCTACTTATTTGGAGATTTTTACGGCCAATCTCGGAAGACAATTGTTCTCACTTATAACCAAATTCTCTATATATTTTTTTAAATGTTTTTAAATTTGTGCAATTTTCCCAAAATATTTTATGTTAAACAGAATGGTCCGTTCCGGCGAGGAGAAGAGAAATCGATTTGGAAGAGGAAGGTGTCGACGGAGAGATTACATCGTGGATTTTGTGTTCAAGAAGATATCGACGATCGCCAATGATAGAATCTTGCGGCTCGCCGGACTGGTTTGGGGTTCGTTTAAATGCTGTACAATTTTTTAAAAATTTTAATTTTAGGGTTCGTTTTGATAGAAATTTGAGAAATTTGCATGACAAGAGTTAAGGATTATGTAGAAGAGGGAAAGAAAAATTTGTTGTTGAATTTTAGGGTTCGTTCTCATGTTTCTCCCCAATCTCTGCATCAGGTTGCTGCCACTACAATCCAGACCCATTTTCAATGATCTCGCCATCCATCAAACTCTAAGCTGAGTCGTGGATTTTGCTTTAATTGCAACGCCATTTCTTTCGAAATAATGGGTTTGCTTCTCCATCCTCATTCTATTTTATTGCAATGTATTTTCTTTTATGTTTCCATCGATCTTCTTCTTATGGCCAAAGATAGTAAGCAGTCCCTTAGTGGAGATTTGGCTCAGTTTTTGGATCAAGTTTGTTCTTAGGGCATGTTTGGCTAGGGAATGGAAGATATAAAGAAAGGAAAAGTAAGACTAGAGAAAGGAAAAGTAAGACTAAATTTGTGATTGATGGGATGTAACGTTGTGTGTCAAATGGATCTTTCTCATCCCTTCCATCCCTTGCCAATACACCGAACATGCCCTTATATATCTCATATTTGTTATCATTTTTAAACCTTTTAGAAACTCGATGGACTTTGAATTGAAGTTTAAAGGTCAAATTAGAACAAACATGAAAGTTGATGTTCCAAGTTCAGACTTTCAAGCAGACTATTTGATAAGTGTACCCATTGGGAGGTGTTTGTTTGCAACATTGTAGAGTAATTATTTTAAGTGATTAGAAATAAAGATTTATTTTGAGAGGTTATAAAGAAGAAATCGAAGTACTAGCTCGTTTGGATGATATTTTTATAGAGTGATTATAAAAGCTCATTTTTAGTAGTTTCATAAAAACCTCAAATAAACACCCTCTTCAAGTTTTAGATCCAACCTCCCATTCTTTTGAGTGTGGATTTCATTGGAGTCATGGTTGTTGCTACTTGGCCGCTGCTGATAGGTACAAAGACTTTTTATAGAGTGAATCTAAACTTCACACTCTCAACCAAACTACTTTTTAAGAACTCTCACGATCATTTTGTTACTAACTTAGTGTAACAACCCGTAAATTTGAAATTTAATAAAGAATTAAGTTATTATTTTGATTCGGGAAATTCGGGAGTTTAATTGACTAATTTACCCCTAGGATATTGATTTTAGGCTTAAGAAAGCAAGGGCAAAAGGGTCTTTTCACGAAATTCGGGTCAAATTAGGAGTTTTAGGTCAACAGGG
>JBBMEG010000004.1:3149459-3160870 GCA_037832605.1 Cyclanthera cordifolia
AATTTGAACTAAAATTAAACTTTCCAAATAATAAAAATTCAAAATGAACAAAGTTGGGATGAAAATAACATTTCATCTACGATGTTGACGCGTAGAAATGTCAATAGATGATTGATGTGATAGAAGTTGGTGGGTTCCCTTCCCAACGAAAACATATCCTTACTTTATAATGAAAAAAAAGAATATAGGTTTCATTTTTTCTTTAAAATGATGAGAAAATAAACAAATGGGAGGAAATTACAGGCAAAATGATGATGTTGCTGGTGAAATTCCAGTGGGTTTCGTAGTTCGATCAGGTGATAGTGAAGTTACTGAAGAAGAAGTAAAAGAATTCATTGCAAAGCAGGTTTGTGTATTTTCATTTATACTTTTCCCTATTTAATATAATTTAAATCAATAAAGTATGACGTGGATAAAGAATTATGTGGAGTGAATATTAACTTTATTTAATAAATTAATGACTGAATAAAAAATTAATTAATAGATAAAAATAATGGAAATGAACAGGTTGTGTTCTACAAGAGATTGCAGAAAGTTTATTTTGTGGAAACAATTCCAAAAGCTCCTTCTGGAAAAATCTTGAGAAAGGATCTCAAAGCCAAGCTCTCACCAGTGTCACCTACATTTTGAAACACACAAGAACAGATGCTAAATTTTACTACTTTTTCCCCAGTGTTTGTGTATTGGGACAACTGTGTAAACGACGTCGTAACCTCCTTCCTTACCACATTTTGTACGTACGGCGTCGTTTTCTTCTTTCTCTTTATTGTAAAAGATTGTGATTTCCCTTTCTGAAGTTAAGTGGCAGATGATAAGAAGCTGGAACCAAACTCATTGTTTGATGAACGGTGTACAATTGACCAAATCCTATCAAATTTAATTTGATTTTCTTTTTTTTTTAATGTGAAATCTTCTTCTTCTTTTTTTTTTTTTTTTTGATACTCATTGTTTGTGTTATACTGCACATGATTAAAACTAAGTGAGTTGATTTCTCAAAAAAAAAAAAAAATAATAATAATAATAATAATATTTAAAATTTAAAGAATTAAATGATATATTAACTAGGTTAAAATAACATTTTTAATATCTAACTTATCAACTTTCAAATATGGAATTTTTGTCTCTAAATTTTTATATTTATTTTATTTTAGCAAAGATTAAACTTTTGTCCCTTTTAACCTTACAAAAAGAACTTAGAAATAGTTTTTGGTTTAAACAAAGTTCTAACGGACGTTAAATGTTTGATGACCTAGAAAAAATGCCTTCTTCTTCTTTAGTTTTTATGTTGTAGCTAAGGCGAGCCTAACTTAACTAGTATAAGAGATAATAATAACATTTTTACGATCGGTGATTCGAGTCTTCTATCTCTATTGGTACTTAAAAAAATAAATAAAGGTGTTTGAAGCTCTGATTTTTTTTTCCTTTCAAAATGCAGGTTTTAATGAGAAAGAGATAAATATGTTGTAATTAAAAATTCAATCAACACTAATTAGAGGGGAAAAGAAAAACAGAAAATGAACAAAATTGAAAATCAAATTAATTTTGGTTCTTGATCGAGGAACCAACAAAAAATCAAATCAAACCAAATATATAAATACTAAGAACAAAATTATATTGATATTTAGATTTGATGAACGAACAAATTTAAATGTTAAATAAGAAGTAAATATTGTGATATTTATGAAAAATATTTTGTTTTTTTTAATAGTAAAATAAAAATCCTAAATTGAAAATCATACAATTTTTTTTTTAAAAAAACATAAATCAAATTAATACTAAATTCAAAACGAAAAATTGAATCAATGAGAATCGAACCAATAATTTTGTCCTTTATTTGATATCGATTATGACTCAATTATTGAAAAACTTGAGATATTTGTGAAATGATCGTGCTTCTTTGTTTTTCACAAGATCAGAAATTCTCAGAGAAACATGCAAAATCCGATTATAGATCGAATAACATAGGGACATGAACCTCAATATGAATCAACGAAGGCTTTAAGTTGAAAGTCATTCATTGCTGGTAAAAAAATTCCATGACCTTCTTCCGTATTAGATAATAAACAAGATTGCGAGCAAGTTTCAAATTAGTTTAGGTCTAATCTGGGGGTGAATTTGAATTTTCTATTTTCAATAGTTGTAAATTGCGATTTTTTTTTTAAATTTTTATTAAAGGCCTTTAAAAGAATTTAAAGCTAATAGGATATTTGAAACAAACTTTAAAATCCTTCAAGTAGAGCAAAAATAGGAATTAAATTTTGTTTATTTAAAACGAAAGGTTTTGTCAGTGTTCGAATTTGTAAGAAAATCATTTATTTAATAAATTGATTATTATTATTTTTTTAGTACCGAAAATAATGTCCCAAAACTTGGGCCCAAAGTGAGCAACAAGATCTGCCTTAAACCCTCGCCGTCTTCATAAAACCTTTTTAAAACCCTATCATTTCTAAGTCCTCGCCAGCATCAGCGCCAACCTCGAGCCGAGCTCTAGGTTTCAGCCTTGGGGTTTGCTTCGCCAACGATTTTGCTGCAAAATGGGGAAGACGACTTGTGCAATGGGTTTAATTTCCGCCATTGCAGCCTCTGCATCTTTATCCCAGAATCACTCTGCCTATGCCGATGGCCCCTTCAATTTCTCTCCCTTTTCCGCTTCTCCTGCCGCCAATGTTCCTCATCCTTCTTCTGTTGCCTCGCCTGGTTCTGCGATTGGTGCTAACGCTAATCCCGAGCCATCCCCTGCTCCCAAGGTTCGAAATGATAATCCGAGGACGTCGTCGTCGGGGTTTGATCCGGAGGCGCTGGAGCGCGGTGCTAAAGCTCTCAAAGAGATATCTAGCTCTTCGCATGCCAAGAAGGTTTCACTTTTATTGTTCGATATTAATGTTTTGTTTTTCTTGTTTTGTAATGGATTTTTTGGCCAGGTTAGAGTTGTCGGTGTGTGTTTTGTGCTGTAAATTGATTGTTAGAACTCTTAGAAATTTTTATTTTTGCTTTCGCTTGTACTATAGGGCTGAAACTTAGAACGTGGAAAACGAAAACCTGCAAAGATAGACGTAGGAAATCCTGTAAGATAGTGGAATAAATGGTTAACTGCAAAGATAGATGCATCTACAGAAGACATCGCATTTTTCTAGTATGATCTTGTTGCTTAAATTTTCAGTTCAGTTTCAAGTCTTATTAATTGTTGTTCATTTGAAACTTTTTTTGTGTGTAGCTTTTAGTCTAGCTCAATCAGTATATGAATTGATCAATATGCAAATGCTATTAAGTTTCGCTTACCTTGCAAATATTTTATTATGCTCTACGCCGACTTCATGTTGGGGTAGGTTTTTGAAAGTATAAAGAAGAAAGAAGAGACAAGACAAACAGAGTTGCAGACAAAGGCTGCCGAGTTCAAAGCAATGCAAGCTCAAGCTGAAACGGTATGTTTTTCCAAGTCCTAATAGATATTTTTGTGAAGGATTGAAATTTGATTTCTTCATCAGTAAACAAGTTTTACATATTTATAATATCACACAGTCTTGAAACAGGTTCTGAATTATATATCCTTCAATTTCAAGGATTATATCAGGATCAGGATAAGATGAGAATAATTAAATATTTTTTGAGTTTTACATGAGAAGGGTTAACATGTTGGTTTGACATTATCTTAGCAAAAAAAGGTTGGTTGGGCATTAAGAAAAACACGTGTTGATTGAGTTCCAGCTTTGTTTGCTTCAGTGGAATGTATTTATTCTTGACAAGTATTTATATATTTGTTACCAAATATATAAAAAGTGTTTACTAGACTGGATCAGTTAATTATGTTTCTGACGTATGACTTATTTGTTTTTCTTTTTTGCATTCTAGGAAAGACAAAGGGTCGTGTATGATGAGCAAAAGAAGTTAGCTCAGCATCAAGCCCAGATTAAATCCCAGATGGCACAGTACGAGGATGAATTGAAAAGGAAGAGGATGCAGGTAGATGCTTGCTAACATCTAATATTTGGGTATTTTTCTATATGCATTCAATATGCAGGATATTTTTGACGTATATGTTAAGTTGTTAACAGGCAGAAAATGAGTATCACAGAGCCAGGAATCAAGAGCTTGTAAAACTACAAGAAGAGTCATCAATTCGGCAAGAGCAAGCACGTCGAGCTACTGAAGAACAAATTCAAGCCCAAAGACGGCAAACCGAGAGGGAGAAAGCTGAGATAGAGCGTGAGACTATTCGAGTTAGGGCTATGGCAGAAGCTGAAGGAAGGGCCCATGAGGCAAAGCTTGCTGAAGAAGTAAATAGGCGAATTCTAGTTGACCGTGCAAATGCAGAGAGAGAAAAATGGATTGCCGCAATTAATACTACTTTTGATCATATTGGAGGTATTTACTTGCTGTATTAAATTTAGATTGGTATGTATGTATCCAAGTATTTATTGGAGTTTTCTTTCCTTTATGTCTATTCAAGTAACAAAAGGATGTTTTTTCCTCTTAAGATTCTAAATCATATATGCATTCCTTTAGATGTTAGTCTCGAGTCTCTAACAATTTGTGACATCTTAGCTGCTCCCATCCAATTCGTTTCTTTTGCGCACACCTCTACTAAAATCTCTTAGGACAGTCGCCTGACCTACATCATTTGGTTGTCGAGAAAATTCATATGAAATTAATTTTTACATAGGTGACAACCATAGATAAGCCCATAACCTTTAGATTCTCAAAGCTCTTATTTGCCCATTAGAATAACTCATGATGGTTCTAGCCAATCCATTTCACGATCCTTGATTCATCAGTGCCATAAATAGATACATGATTATACTTTGACATTATAAAGAGATGGCTGATCTTAACCAATTTAACGTTATGGAAGTTTGATTTAATATTAAAAGTAATTTCCTTTACAATAACAGACTATAGTGTACTTTACACTTTAAAAAAAAGTGTACTTTTACAAAGTGGCTTGGGACGCTTGTGTTGGGCCCAGCTGATGCATATGTATCTTTTATTTCGCTGTTTATTTTAGAATAGGCTTGCGACTCTTACAATTTCAAAGGAAAAATGGTTCCATATTCATAAATTGTGCAAATTAAGTTATATATTAATCCTTACAATATGTAGGGTTCAACATTTCAGAGAATTGGTCTAATTTCACAAATTTGCAGGAGGTTTGAAGGCAATTTTGACAGATCAAAATAAATTGGTAGTTGCTGTTGGTGGAGTTACTGCATTAGCTGCAGGGATATATACAACAAGGTATTTCTCTAAAAACTAAAAAGTTGTATTGGACTGGTTGTATATATATGTATGAAAATGTTCTTTCTCTGCATTAGCCTGCATTTTGTGTTTTCATTTATGTAATGCGTTTCCTTGCCCATAATGGGATGGAGATTTTGAGACTGGCGTTTGTGAGGTCCGTTCTTTGCTCCTTGTTGCTTTGCAACCTCTTTTGTATTCTGTCAAGCTATTCAATTACGGTTTCATTTTTTTTTTAAAAAGTGAAAATAAAATGAAATCATCAAGAATAAACATTACTAACTTCCCCTTATCATGGGTTCTTTTCCTTTTCCTCGTTGACTGCATAAACCTTTTCCTCGTTGAAGCTCTAGTTTTTATTGTTGTATCTTTTAGTGTTGTTTTGCTTCCCTTATCATGGGTTCTTTTCTATTCATAGACTAGGCCTGGTTAATAGTACTAATTTGTTAAGTTTATACTTCACTCCTTATTCTTTACATGTTAAGACTGGGTTGTAGACTCTATTCTTCTACTGATTGTTCTCTTATTGCTTTTGCTTTGATAGGTCTCCCTTTTATCTTTTTTTTATCTCAATGAAACTATATAAACTTCCCGAAAGATACGCGGATGGTCGTTGGCTGAAAAGTGATTGGTCAAGGAACAACTTGGAATACTTTATTGAACTTTCCTCTACGGAAATACGCTGCGCTCATTTTAAACATGGGAAACTAAGCAGATTCACTCTAGAACCTTGACTTCAAAGTTTCAAAGATCAATGATACCTGCTATACCTCGTAAACTCTCAAGAAGGAAATAGGCTTTCCTCTGGAACCTTTAAATAGAATATTAGGTTAACAAGGTCAAATCTTTCTAAAAGAAAAGATAAAGTAGTCGAATCAAATCCTATCTATTGGCTGACAGCAAGCTTCTTTCCCTATTTATGAGATATAGAACAAGAGGAAAAAGTTGGTTCAGAAGTGATTTGTCACTGAACAACTAGGAATACTTTGTAGACCTTTCCTTTGTTCATGAGGTAATTTTTATGCAATTAGGATTCAGCATGTGGTGTGTACTTGTTAGCTTTTTTCCGGTTATTGTCTAAAGTTTGAGATTAGGTGAAAGGTTGATTCATTATCAGTATCTCAGGTATGCTACACAAATTTGTAAATAAGGCTATTTCCTTCTGCTTGAACAGTATATACTCCTGTCTATCATTTTCTCTTCTTATTTTTGTGTGCATAACTTCTACCTGTGCATCAATTTAATCTGGTTTGTTCTATATACCATTTTCAATCTGAATGGCGTTTAAATTTGTTAAATGTCGTATATAACAAAAAAAAAAATTCATTTCTCGTTTGCTGACTCTAGATAATATGGCTTTTCCTTACTGTAGAGAAGGTGCAAAAGTGATTTGGAGCTATGTGGATAGAATATTAGGTCAGCCATCACTGATTAGAGAGTCGTCTCGAGGGAAATACCCTTGGTCAGGGTTGCTCTCACGTGGTTCAGATAAAGGCTCTTCCTCCAAAAAAGGGAATGGATTCGGAGATGTAATTTTACACCCTTCACTGCAAAAGCGGATAGAACACCTTGCAAATGCAACTGCAAATACAAAATCTCATCAGGCTCCATTTCGGAATATGCTTTTCTATGGTCCCCCTGGAACTGGAAAAACAATGGCCGCTAGAGAGCTAGCCAGGAAGTCTGTAAGAGTTCTTTTATCTTCTTTTCTTATCTTTTAGCTTGTTGGGATTTGGGAAGCCTTTCGGTCATGTTTTATTCCATTTATTAAATTTCATACATCAATATCAAATTTCAAAAAAATTTCTTACGAAATGGTTGAGAGCTTTGAAGGGAGAAATTCAACATCAAGTGTTAATATTTCTGATCATTATCTAGAATGCCAATTCTGTTTCCTGTTGATAAACTTTCAGGATCATGGCATTATAATATTGAAAGAACATTTGTTTTTATTTTAAATGGACCTTATGTGGGAGGATATATTTTTCCTTTTTTTTTTTTTGCATTTCCATCCTTCCCTAAGATTCTAGAACTCAGTGATGTAGCCAGAGTATCTCCACCGTGTTGGCTGCTATGAGATTTTGAAAGAATATTTCAAATTAGTATTTACTAATACTTCTAAAAAAACTACGTCCAAACGAGCTTTTGATTGCAATTATTACTTCTAAATACTTAAATAACTCATCTTCTAAATTCTAAATACTTTTATAAAATACCTCCAAACAAGCTTTTGATTGTAATCATTACTAATCGTTACTTTTAAATTCTCAAAATAAATTCTAATTCTATACACTTTTAAAAACTACATCCAAACAAGCTTTTGACTGCAATCATTACTTCTAAATACTTAAAATAAATCTTCATTCTATATATTTTTAAAAATTACATCCAAACAAGTTTTTTACTGCAATCATTATTTCTAAATATTCAAAATAAATACTAATTCTAAATAGTTTTAAAATCTCAATCCAAACATCCTTGGAGATTTTCTTATTGAACTGACTGTTCCACCTATGCCTAAGGCGGTAGGTATTCTAGCTAGCAGGATAGTTGCCTACCCACTCCAAAATGAATTTTCTATAAGTTCAATCTTTAACGGCGCAGAATAAAACCTGTGTAACTGGATTTTATGCCTTTTTTGGCAGTATATATTTCAAATGAACATGTTCTATTTTCTAGTAAAAAGCATTTGATTTCTTGAATTTTAACTGTGGTTGTCGAACACAAACTACTGCTGGGGAAATTGATGATATTCTGGCTAGTTACTCAAATTCAGTACAATTTTAATAATTACTTTTGATGATGTAAGGTGAGTTTTACTTTCTTTTTTTCTTATTTACTGTTCAATATCTATCGGTTACTCATTTTCTTTTCATTGCTCATAGGGACTGGATTATGCATTGATGACAGGAGGGGATGTTGCTCCTCTTGGATCACAAGCTGTTACTAAGATTCACCAATTATTTGATTGGGCTAAGAAGTCTCGAAAGGGTTTGCTGCTTTTCATTGATGAAGCAGATGCGTTTTTATGCGAGTAAGTCGAACTTGCTCAATACAACTAAAAACTCATTTCTTTCCTTTTCTGGTCTTCTATTTTAACATAATTTATCAATTTGTAAAGCTTCACTCTTGAGCTAAATTTATAATCTCCCAAAAAATCAGTTGCAAAATTTCCCTGTGATGAAAATTGCAATCACTTAAAAAGTTGAGTACTATCTTAATTTGTAGACGAAACAAAACATATATGAGTGAAGCCCAAAGAAGTGCACTCAATGCTCTACTTTTTCGCACGGGTGACCAGTCGAAGGATATTGTTCTTGCTCTTGCTACGAATCGTCCCGGTGATCTTGATTCTGCAGTAGGAGATCGTATTGATGAAGTTCTAGAATTTCCCTTGCCCGGGGAAGGCGAACGCTTCAAGCTCTTGAACCTCTATCTGGAAAAATATATAGCAAATGCTGGATTAAGGAAGTCTGGTTTGTTCCAAAACTTTTTTAAAGGACAACAAAAGAAGATCGAGATTAAAGGGTTGACTGATGATATTATACGCGAAGCAGCTGCAAAAACTGAAGGATTTTCTGGGAGAGAAATAGCTAAGTTGATGGCAAGTGTACAAGCTGCTGTTTATGGTAGCGAGACGTGCGTGCTCGATCCAAGCCTGTTCCGTGAGGTGGTAGATTATAAGGTTGCAGAACATCAACAAAGGAAGAAACTTGCTGCCTCAGAAGGAGGCAGTGTGCAAAATTGAAGGTATTAGGAAAATTGATTAATTTCTATTTGGTAGTTACTTTTACTTCAAGAGGCTGCCCAATGTTCATTGATGAGGGAAATTTTGTATTTCTCTGATGAGTTTTTCATTAGATTTAAAATATCATTTGTTAATTGAAGTTTTGGGTGTCGTGTAGCAGACAGATCAATGAGGTATTGTTACAAACTTCTAACAAATTACATCTAATGAATGGATGTGTTGTTAGAACAATTCAACCTCTGATAATGTGGTGAACAAATTCACTGGTTTACTTGGTCGATATCTCGAAAGAAATAAACAGAAAGGGGGTCTCAATACTTCAGAGCTTCAATTTTAACTCAAATTTCGTAGAAATCATATTATTCTTAATCTCGTAAAATTTTGAATTAAAATTAATAATACCAAAAATTACAAATTGAAAGAATAATTAAATTATTATAATATAAATTTAATTTATTATTAGTATTTAAAAAAAAAAATCAAACTTGAATGTAAAAAAAAACACAGAATATCAAATAACTCAGATAAAAATGATAAATAACTAAATATATTTTTAAATATAAATCTTTGTGTGATAACAATGAGATAAATCTAATTACGATTGTTCGATTTTTTTCTTTTGTTAATTTTAAGTTACACAAGTCGCAAAATATTGAGGAATTAATTGAAGGTGCTCGTGGTAGATTCTTTACAAGCCTGCCTGTGCATATGCCAGAAAGCAAGAAAGCCGTATGAGGAATTAATTGAAGGTGCTCATGGTAGAAAATATTGGTTAGTTTGTATGTCATTTTCATTTTGAGTATTTTTAAAAAGCTCTCAAATTTAAGACACTTATGGTGTCCTATTTGTTTCATGGATTTACCAAAAATAAAAGATAATACCAGGAGAGGAGAAGAAGCTCAGCTGCTTTACCTTGTTCTTAGGAAGAGCCGTACGAGGCAGCTCATGTACAATTTGGGAACCGGCCTCAATGCTAACAGGTTAATTTTTAGGGAGATTAGTTTGATTTGTTATTCCCACATATTCAATAGAATCAAAAACTCTAACGAGAATGGTATTGATAATATTTGTAAGAATGGTTCTACTCATAAGCTATGATTTTATTGTTTAAATTACATTTTTTAGTTAAATAGCTAGAGGATTGAGGGACTTAAAATGTTTGAAGATATTTGTTAAATCACATAGATATGCATATGATTGCTGGTGTATGCAATGCTTCATGTTTTAGTTAAAAGATTGTCGAGGAATATATTTTGTAATTATTTGATCTTAAACTCTATTGCCTATCTATTTTTTTATAGTTGAATAAATTTTATGTGAAATTTGTTGTTTGTTATGAGTTTCTTGCTAAAGAAGGTTGTGTGATATGAACCACAGCTATTAATAGTTGGAGAGCAACAATAGTGCAGGACTTCATTCAACATAATCTTTGATAAGATGTACATGAAAATTACAAACACACCATTCAATAACTATCATCCTACTGGAATTATCAAAATGCAAGTATTTAGATGGAATAGGGTAAGTTCAATGTATGATAGTAAGAATCAATTTCCTACAATCTTGACAACCAAATGTAAAACCATCAACCATTGTCCAAACATGAATTAATCCGTACACTCGTATATTTAAAATGAAAATAACTACTACCATGCTTACCTTAATAATTGATGTACTTAGATGTATTCACCTTGACTTGAACTCTCTTTCAAATAATAATAAATGCACAAGATGTACTCATATGTACCTATATTTCTTCTTTTATCTCATCCCCTAGAGGACTTTAATAAATGTAAACATTTAACAAGCTCAAACAATGTTTAAACTTGACATGTGATGTTCCATCTTTCATCACCTTTACAACACTACTTTCATCACCTTCACTCTATTTTCATGAGATACTTTCATCACCTTCCCTCCATTTTCATTTCTCATGAACTCACACCTCTCATCTATGTATAGACTTAATCCTTGATAATGCATAATGCACTCAAACTATCTCAGTACACACCTCTTATATCATGATATAGATCAAGATCACCAACTATTAACGTACTTAGCATGCTGGCTATGAGCACTACCTTGGATCAAAAAAAGTAAACATTTTGAAGACTTCCTGAACAAACTTCTACTGTTGGATTGTTTTTTATGGAAAAGTAGATAAGGATCTAGATTAATACCAATCCCGCGTTTGGATTTGATGGTAAACGTTAACGACTCTTATCAAACCCTCCATCACACCTCACATCAAATCATAACATTAAACCACTCATCAAATTCTTTAATTAATTACCAAACCACTAGTAATGAGATCCACCTTTTGAGAAATATGAGTCGAAGCAATATCAAGAATATCACATCAAATCATAACATTAAACCACTCATCAAATTCTTTAATTAATTACCAAACCACTAGTAATGAGATCCACCT
>JBBMEG010000004.1:3160970-3181837 GCA_037832605.1 Cyclanthera cordifolia
TTTGAGAAATATGAGTCGAAGCAATATCAAGAATATTTCTAATGAACATCTTTCATAATCTCAGGGGAGAGTTCAGTTAATTACTCGTACCACTACTAACTCAATTTCAAATGAGTAGATAATAATAATAATCTCAATTATCATTAACTTTTCAACTCCACTCTTTTCTATCTAATCCCAATACACCCCAACTACCATGAAAGTGAAGACAGTTTGAATGAACTCCCACAAATACATAAGACGTAATATCCACACAACCTAAGCAATAGTAATTAATATTGGGCAGCAACCTACCACCTGAATGGAAAGAATTGTAAGAATTCTAACCGTACAATTCTAGAATTACATAATAAAGATAGTAAATTCCATATACTAAAATAGTGGATTTCGAACCTGGGTCTTGAGGAGAGCACACCTTGAAAGTCCAAGTCTTCCATATACTAAAATAGTAGTAGACATATATCAACTGATTATATGTCTAAATATTAATAGAAGTATGTATAGATCATAGCAGAGGCTAGGATTGAAAACAAATTGCAACTCCAAGTATTAAAACCTTTTATTGGCATTAGAGTCAGCATGATAGGTCAATAAACAAATCCTTTTAAGCAATGAGACAAATTTGGCAAAGACCATCCGGCCAAAGTGTGTGCGATGGAGTCCTAAAATTCCTATTTATGCAGGCAAGAGTATAACCATTAAGTCACAGAATAACAGAACTTATTTTAGGAAAGGTAGAGAATTATCTTTCCAAGTTCAGGTTGCTGGCTGGAATGATCACATGCAGATTTTTTAGTGGTGATGGTCCTGAGTATAGCGAAGGCCACAGTACTTGCATATGGCGGGCTCCTCCCGATCAAGACATATGAACTCAATTGGGTGCCCGAGGGCAGGGTTGCTGTCTGCAACCAACAATATTTTGAATCCAAATAATGAATCAAACAGCTCAGATTAAAAAAGCTATTTACTTTGAAATTATGCATACGTGGATATGTATTGAGATGGACTAACCTCCCTCACATGCAACGATACGGCCTTCAACCTTGATTGGTGGAACCTCGTTGATCAACTCCATGGGGGATTTTTTACTTGTATCCTAAAGAAGAAAATAAAATAAAATTTCCATATACCTTCTTGTGCATTGGTCTGGATCATAAAGAATCAAATATACTACCAGAAAATGGTAGGATATTTCTTAGAAGTAAACAAAATAAATAGCAATCTGGCATTAGAGCAGTAACGGAAGGCACGCCTATTATTCAATTTATGAAACAACAAAGAAATATATCACGTCTCCACAATCAGTAGAGTATGATTGAACTTCAATAATTTAAGGAAACAGACATCAAAAAGAAATAGAAGTAATGCCGATAAAAATTCAAGATTCAAAAGTGTTAAAACAGCTTATTGATTATGAAAAGAGAAAAAACTAAAATTTGCCAAAAGAAGAATGAAGTCATGAGCTATCTGAAAATGTGGAGATGACAGGAAAGCTAAAAGAAATAATGAATATTCACATGCTAAAAGCAGACCCATTGTTTACAATACCATGAGAGAAACTATCATTCGATACAAAGTTTACCATCGGTACCAATTGCGAACTAAATTAGTACTATTATTCGATATATCCAGTTTACCTCGGTACCAATTGCAAACTAAATTAGTAATAACTTTTATCATAGGAAATAGAGAGCATTTTCATTAATTGGTGGAAGTGTTGCCATGCCTATCGAAACAGAGAAGAAAGCCAAAAAAAAAAAAACAGTAGCCAAACAAAGAATAAAACAAAACAAACCCTATCTGCCTGGCTATATCCAAGAAAACATCGAGAAAGTGTATGTGAAGAGGTGTTCCGCCAGACTTGTAGTCAACAATCCCAAGGAGAGATAAGTGATAATGAGAGGCTCGTTGGTGATGATTGAAGATATTATGGCGTAAAAACAAGTTTTAATATTTCTATGCCCTATCGTAACTTCAAAAACACAAAAGGTCGCTCAAGCCTCCTAAATGTAGCTCTCGGTGGTGTAGATGGAGATTGGGGGTATCCGAGAGCCTATATGTCTTGCCAAGAGGTGGTTGCATCGATCGCTGATAGGGAATTGAACCTGATGGAGAAACGTAACGATAAATGGGACTTTGGTGAGGCTAGAGAGGCTTAAGTGGTGTATTAGTAATAAGTACAGATAAACCAATAAACCATTCATATTACTATTACTATTAGGAATAGAAATAGGATAATGATATGAGATTATAAATAAAATACGATGGAGAAGAAAGAAAGCATTCATGCATTGATAGAGTGATTGGTTAGGGCTTAAGTATAAGCTTGTATTTCCGGATTTAACTTTGGATTTAACTTCTATTTTTGTTTGCCTATGTAGTCCACATCTTCTCCCAAAATGACTCCAAACTCATGAAGAGAAAGGGCATAACACCAAATCATAGCAACGATCTTTTTACCTATACTATACCTATAGAAAACACACTAGTTCAAGATCAAAAGAAGATTCTCTGAGGAATGATCTGGATGTCAAGCTTCAAATCTCTATACTCGTGTGGTGTTAGTGTGGTTCAATGCAAGACTTTTTCAAACTTAAATGTTTTGACCAACTTATGCACACCTAACATCACCTAACAACTACGTGATCCTACTACATTGTTGATGAGGAAACGTGTAGGATATAAATCCTAAGTAGATGGCCACCATCAACTTAACCGTTCCTTTTTTACCATTAGGCCAACCCATGATGATTGGTCCAATGCAATGAGTGTTGTTCGATGATGGAGGAAAAGTAGGTGCACCTTTTACTTGCACTGGTGGTAAAGGGAAGGTTTTTAAGCAAGCAGCTTATTTAGCTATTTTGGGATACATTTGGCTTGAAATAGATAGGGCAGTTTTTTATAATGGTTAAAGATTTCTAGGGAGTAAGTGTCAGGATTGGCCTGTTTCAACAGCTCTATCTAAGTGTCTTGCACTATATAGTTTGTAAACATCCTTAAGTTTTGGTTCTTAATAATTGTAACCTCTTTTGGTAGTCATGGTTCCTTTTTGCCTGGGACTGTCTCTATGTATGGCATGTGTTTTGTTCTTTTATGTCTTAAAAACAAAAACAATAATAATGATATTATTTGAGAAGATATGGAAGTCCTTAGAAAAAAATATCAGCAGTTGTAGAAGCTCTCGAATCTTGCTTTTATAGAGTCCAGAAAATGTAGGTGTGAAAGACTGCATCTAAGTTACACAGCTAGCTTAAATACTCAGGTAATTGGTAAGAAATTTTAATTTCTAAGAGGTCTACATAATACGTATGACATGTAGGGGTTCTAAGAAGCCTACTACTTAATTAGTTCTTTTTTTTAAATAAAAGGTCAGCTTTCATTTAAAAAAAATAGAGGATGCACAAGCATACGGAAAAAAAAAAAAATAAAAAACAGCTTCTGAGGCCAGTTATCAATTTCAAAAGAAAAAGCCCAAAATTTTAGACAGGCAGGATGGTAAAATACTGTATCCTACCTACTTTCAATTTCCATTTGTGTCAGGAGTTTCCACTAACTTTATATTCATGACTTTTTTTTTTAATAGAAAACGAAAAATCATTTCATTGATGGTATGAAAGAGTTACAAGGGGAGGAGAAGGCAATTATAGCCAGTTACAAGAAGAAACATTCCTATCCTCTACTGCAAAATGACAAAAAAAAAAAGCTATGAAGCAAAGTATCAAGTGTCGAAGGATGTTTATCAGAAATTGATCGATGCCGCAACACTTTGGTGCAAGGACCAAAGAAAGGGTTTCCCCTCTTCAAGCTTGTCAATTCTATCTTCTTGGTCGGAGGAAATGGTTGAGACGCCACCAACATCCATCGGTAAGCAATGCATTGAGAGGAGGAGGGAGATCTGTCAATGATCTTATGTTTGTAGTTCACGAGGAGAGGGGAGAAATAAATGATGGTTGGTCTATCACCAACGCTCCAAACATGGAAATTCGTCCAAGTGCCAATCTTGTCGATGGGAGAAGGTTGAGGAGGAAAGATTTGGAGTGTGTCTATGCTCGGCATCGTCAATCAAAATCGACACGGACGCCATTTTGATCGATGAAGGAGGAAGTAGGTTCAACTAGGAGCTGTTGTGATTGTTGGGAGTGGGAAAGATCGAACGAAGGAGAGGGAAGGTCAAATATCAAACGTGGGTGCCATATCGATCGGTGAAGGAGAAGGAGGAGGGAGGCGATGCATTTTGGAGCTCAGAACGTCTGATCAAAGGTCGACGCTAGTGCCAATTAGGTCGATGTTGGATGGCGAAGCCATATCACTCATCAAAGGTGGGAAACAAAGATCGACTTGCTGGATGCGATGGAGATGGCCTATATAGAGGTTGTCATGCTTCATCGGGGAATAAAGATGGATCGAAGGTGTTGGCGAGAAAGGAACCATCACAGGTAAGAGGGGAAGGGAAGAGCTCAACAAAATCAAGCTTGGAGGGAAGTGAAGAGGCTTAGTGAGAGGACGACAAGGGAGAAAGAGCTATGAAGGCAATGTTCCCCTCCGACACTAGTGTAATGGCGTCGGAGGGAGATGGGGAAGACGATTAGGGTTTTGGTCAACAGAGAGGCGAGAGGTATTTTGATTTTTTGATTTCTAGAGAGAGGTTTAATTTGTCAAAGTTTCATGATAACTCTTTCCTTGACATCCAAAATGTTGTAAGGTCAGGCGACATGTCCCATAAGAATAGTCAAGAAGCATAAAAGCTCACTCGAACACTTACATATATAAAAATAATGACAACTCTTTCCGATTTGGTATTTTTAGGCTTCAAATAGTATGTGTGCAAACTAGAAAAGTTTTTTTTTTTTACTATTGTATTTATCTATTTTTTTTCTCTTTTTTGATATCCTTGAGTGCCCTGATCAGCTTGGACACACCTTGACTATTGTCAAGAAACATATGCTTGACCCCACAACATTTTAATGGCAAGAAAATTGGTAGAAAATTAATTTATAGGTGGGAACCATGGATTGAACCCACAATCTCTTAGTTTCTTAATGTCCTCTACTATTGTATATTCTTCAAGAAGTTTGTAATTTTTCTATATACATGAAATGTTCGTGTTTCTTAAGAAAAGAAAAAAAAAATTGGAGGAGAGCATCAAGCTATCAAGAAAAAAATTATGTATACATAAATAGCTCTCTAGTATTTCTAAAGGTGAGGCATGAAGAAGATAAGACAACCAAACATAAGTTTCATGTACTATGTACATATACAAGCAACCAAACATGAAGAAGATAAGACATAGTACAAGCAGGGAGGGAGGGGAGAGAGCTAGTGAGAAATATAATAGATACTATATATGATTGTTACGATGAAAGACGAACAGCAAAAGGTAAGCATCCATCAATGGGACTAGAAATCAAGGTTTCATTTTTTCTCTTCTCCCAAAAAATCAATTCGAGAAAACAAACAAAAAAGAAAAAGAAAAAAAAAACAAAACTGATAAGGATGACAACGCTACCCGAATCTTCACATTGATATGATATTGTCGAATTTGGACATACAACCACATGACTTTGTTTTTTGTTTCACCAAAAGGTCTCATATAAATGGAGATGGATGGTTGTCATCACATATAAACCCATGACTTTTTCACTTATAACCAATGTGGGACAACTTTGTTTGTATCCCAACAATCCTCCATCCGAACAAAGTTCCACCAAACCTCTCTAAGGGTTAGTCTTTTGCATTCGACACCAGAGTATTATATTCTCCCCTCGAACAAAGACCGAGCATTCCCTCAAAGAGTCAATCCTAGACTAATCCAGACCAACAACTATTATAATCTGCTGAGAGTACACCGTTAGCCTGTAGAACAGATTTTTGCAACGACTATTATATCCAACAAACTCGAGAGTACACTCCTAGTCAATGTCTCCTGGCTCCAAACATCTTTGTTGTTCACCTGGGTATTCTACCAACATGATTATGTTTGCGACATGTCTTTGATACCGAATAATAACGATGACAACCCTACGCGAATGACATTGTCCACTTTAGTCATATACCCTCAAGACTTTATTTTTTATTTCCTCAAAAGGCCTCATATCAACAGAGGTCATTTGTTTAACCATGATCTTTCCCTCTTCTTTCCCTCTTCTAACCATGGGACAACTTTTTTTGTATAGCAACACAAAATAAACCCCCACATTAATTGGGAACCTTCAGAATCGAGCTCTAAATCTTTGTTCAATAATTATCAAGAAGAAAAGAAAATCGGATTATAAATGAGAAAAAAAAAATCGGCAGAAATGAATCCAAAACGGGCGTAGAAGTATGAAAAATCGAAAGGGGAATTTAGAATACCTGCATCCATTTGGCGGTGTGCGGACTGATTTGGTTGCTAACAAGACTGAGATTCCTAACCGAAGATGGAAACTTGGAGGAAGATTCAACAAGTGCTTTGAAGAGACTCGAAGCCATTGATTCACAGACCAAACGCAGAGCCTGAGATGGAGAAAAGAGAGATCGCGAAGGAGAGCTACGGTCCGGGGAGCTTAAAATATAATTGCTGGATTGAACTTTTGCTACCAAAATTATTAAATAATATTGCTATATTTTTTATAGGAAAAAACCCCACTTTTTTTTTCTTTTATTATTTTTTTTTCTGGTACTCAAAACCCCTAAAGTTAAAAGATGTGTTATTAAATTTGTTTGTTTGAATGTTTTAGTAGAGTGTTTGGGAATGAGTTATGAAAAGTGTTTGGGATGCGATATGATGCGACATTTATGAATATTTTTAAATAAAAAAAGAATTTGTAAATATATTTGAATAAATAAGAGAGAAAAATGAAAGTTCAAAAAAATGCACATTGCACTACGTGTCGCTGCATTGGGGGCAGCCTGTCCCCTTAATCTAGACAACTTCTAATAAAAAAAACCCCAAAACTAGGGTTTAGCTAAAACCCAAATCCCAATTTTAAAACAATTTAACAAACACCACTAAGTTTATCAAAGTATTCGTAATCGTTTAGATAATATTTGGGGGTATTGTGAGTATTTATAAGTAATTAGATAATATATTTCTACCACATCAATAAATTGCATTTGTGATTGTCTGGACTAGTTTACGCGCACTTTGACTACTGTCACGAGACATATCATCCTATAATATTTGGATGTCAAAAAAGTTCGTAAGAAATTAATTTTTAGCTACGTAGTCATCATTGATTAAACATATCTCTTCCAAACAACACATGGTTGAAACCCAATTGCATATAATCCCTTAAATGCTCGAAACCTCGTTCAAATTATGATAATTTATGTGATTAAAAAAATTGATTTAGTTTCTACTCAAAATGTCATGAAGTTTCTCATAGGTAGATCAGTAGCCAAATTTGGATTAAATGTGTTTATCAACTACAAACATTTGGTTATTACTTAACCAGAATAATTAGTTTTCAAATTTGCAAACCTATTTAATTTCTTGAATGTTTAAGAATAAATATAGTCACAAACCTCCAAGTCTATACCAAATTGTAATTTAATCTAGGACTAAATTGTTATATAGCACGGTTGAAAAATTAAATTAATTGAAATTTAATAGTCCTTTAAATTGTTGTTCAAGGAAAATACAAGCTAGAGAGTTTGTTTAACCTTTTAAACAATAGTTTGTACTATTAAAAAAAATTGATGACATAATTGTAAATTATTTAAGTATGATAGCAAATAAATACTGTAAATAATATTTCTTCTTTTTTTTTAATTCTAAAATGAGAAATGAGTGGAAAAGGTTGTTTTGTCCAAAGTTTCCTTGTAACTAGTAATTCTAAATGTATAAATTTAATTTTGACAAATTGTTCAATCAAAAAAATGAAGAGGTACAAAGATAATCTATAGAGCATTTAAAAATGAATACTTAAAGTTGAAACAAACTTGAAAAAAAATGAAATGAAAAGATGATACAAATTGATTAACAAGCAACATGAGAATTACAGTCCACATTGCTGGTACATTCCCATTTCCCTTTGGTAACTTCTTCCAGCACAATTAATTTTCTGTTCACAAGCTCATCCAACTTTCTCAGAACAGTTTCCAGATTAGTGAGACGTCAACTTCATCCAATCAGTATCGTTTTACAGCCTCGTTGTCGTATTGGTATGTCGTAAATTACAAAATTCTGTAATCCAGGACTGCAAATTCCTTGATCCTGTGCAGTCATCTCTGCTAGATTGTATAGAAAGATCGAAACAGCAGTCAGATCAGTTGATGCGAACTTTCTATCCCATTTACCGTCCTCAAGTTTTAAGTCTTCAATTTCCTGAAAATAACCTGGGATATTTCTGCTGCCATAGGAAAGATGTTTGATGAGCATATACGTTTAAGAGCCATATATTAGAGCTTCATGCATAATATTTCATAATCCTTCCTATATTAGCTTCTCAGTCAAATAATCCTGCAAGTAATGTAACCGCATGCTCAGACTCCAGAAGACTCTAGCTTAGATCCAACTCGAAGGTCTTTCAAGAATGAAAAGCCCAAACTTTTCATGGAACTCAAAATATTTAATGCTTCGTCCTCTTTTCCTTCAAGTTTGTACAAATGCACGGCTGCACTCATTATAAACCTGTCTCCTTCTGTATATTTGCATGTAGATTCAAAGAACTTGATGCCTTCTTCGACATATCCGTAATCCAGGTAACCTCTCATCAAGGTCCGATTGCACGTAACGTCGGGATTCAAACCAGCTTTATGAAGTTCATCATAGACACTTTCAGCTTTCCTTATCATACCTGCCTTCGCCAAAGCTGAGAGCAACAGGTCGAAATGTGCACAAGATGTGGGGATGCCATTTTCCTTCATAGAGTTAATGATTTCCTCGGCCTCTGAATATTTGCAACTCTGTGTGTAAGCTCGAATGAGCGAGAAATAGGCAAAAGAATCCGGTAAGAAACCATCTTGCTCCATTGTTTTGAAAAGCTTCTCTGCTTCTTCATGGAGTCCAGCAATGGCATATACATTTATCATGATATTGTAGCTGACCTGCATTTTTATAGAGCCAGCGCCAGATTTGTGATGAGCAACAATTCACAGTACATATTAAGATACCAAAGCAAAGATCAGGATCAAGTTAAGACATGAGCATCTCTCATACAAGGGAGGTTCATATAACAAAAGTCCGTACATGCTGCATTCCATAATTTCCATTTATTTATTGTAAAATACAAGAGAAAACAGAAAAAAGGACTAACAAAAAAATATCTCAAAAAACAACCTAAGGGACTCTAAACTAATAAAATCAAATCAAGATCATAATTACAAAAAAAAAAAATGAGGTGGCCGATGCCCACCAGGAGATACTAAACCTCACCACTCCAAAAATCATATTGTTTCTCTCAAAGATATCCAAATCGTTTCAAAAGTACAGGGGTCACAAGTAACAGTATCACAATTCACTAGGTAGATATAACACAAATAAACAAACATTTGGTATGACTCAAAATCTGCTTCTACAAGAGCTTGTCTTGGATCTGGTTCCTTCTTTTGGTTGCTACTATACTATCAGCCTCGGATTCGAAGCTTTCAATTCATAGTAGCTTTTTGTCTAGTCTTGTATTATCTTTTTCTCTTTTGTTGTACCTTTATAGTCTTTTTTATCTAGATCCTAGATTACCTTTTGATATGGTCATTCTTCGTCTCCATTATGTTTTAGATCTCAAGTTCATTGTAGTTTCAGCTTTTATTTCTTTTTTCCTCTTTTTAGAGGTTTTTTTTTTCTAGGTTTTAGATCTCAACTCATTTTTTTTTTTCTTTTTAGAGAGTTCAAGAGTTGTATCTGAAGTCTTATGCTTCTTTTCATTTCCTTCATGAAGAGTTTGTTTCTTGTTTAAAAAAAGTATGAACAATTGTAGTCCTTCCAAGTACAAACAGAGCTAGTGCTTCCAATTATAAGTTGAATCAAGTTTTAACACTACAAGTCCAAGGGATTATGACTAGTGAAAGTACCATCCCAGGTTTGATTCCTTCTTCCAGCATTTCTTTGAATAGCAAGCTTGCTTCATGCGACTTACCTACAAAGAATAACAGTGAGCTATTAATTTGTATTAATTTCATTATATTTGAAAAAACATTAATATTATTGACAGATTGCTTAAACACAGACCATGGTAGAATTAAGTTCAATGATATGCAATTTATTTTGTCGGGTTATACTACTTAATCTGGAGAAGAATAATACCAGCCTTCCCATAGCAGCTAATCAGGTTTGCGTATGCCTTTTCATCAGGAGCAAGGCCTGAGCCGCGAGCTGCATTAAACATTTCTACAGCCTTGTCAAGCTTCCGACCACGTCCATAGACACTGGATCCACAAAAACCAATACCAACATCAATTTCATTTCCTAACAGGTGTAGCACTAGCTCTTTAGCAAGTAGATTCAATGAATTCGAAGTCATTTCCCATACCTAATCATAGTGTTATATGTCTGAATTGATGGTACAATGCCAAGAGCAATCATGTGCTCATATATTTTGGAAGCAAAATGCAGTTTCCCTACACTTAAGAACAAATTACAATCAGAGTAAATGTTCTCCAAAAAGTATTCATCGCTCATAACTTATGGAGTGTTTGGTAGTACTTTTTTTTAGTACTTCAATTAATATTTACTAAATACTCTTAACAAAATTACATCTAAATGAGTTTTTTACTACAATCATTACTTATAAATACTCAAGATAAATCTCATCTAAATACTAATTTTAAATACTCTTAAAAACTACATTCAAACCAACTTTTGATTGTAACCATTACTAACCATTACTTCTAAATACTCAAAATAAATTCTCATTCTAAATACTCTTAAAAACTACATCCAAACAAGTTTTTGAATGCAATCATTACTAATCACTACTAAATACTTAAAATAAATCCTCATTCTAAATACTAATTCTAAGTACTCTTAAAAATTACACATTCAAACAAGCTTTTGACTGCAATCATTACTTCTAAATACTCAAAATAAATTCTCATTCTAAATACTAATTCTAAATACTCTTAAAGTTTCAATCCGAACATCCCCTGAGTGATACGTTGAGTGTTCACCTGCACCCAGCATTGCCTTGATAAATGTATTGAATGCCACTGTGTCGAGCTCCAAGCCACATTTAAGACTAGCATGTATGACATTCTCTGCCACTTGATGTTTTCCTGAAAATAATCCAATAACTCAAATAGCAGAAGAAAATACAAAGCAAAGTCTAAAATTCAACCCGAGATACACCATAGTGTAATTGGCTAAGATTACATGATAACTCCATTACAAAATTTAATGACCCCTAAGATGGGTTGGGATGAGTCGGTTCGAGGGATCTTTTCCATCAAGGCAATCAACAGCAAGCAGAGAACTCAACTCCAGTCACTGATAATTATGAGGTACATAATTTTCCAAAAGCTCCACTTCCACGAGAAACTTCTACCGGGTCATTAGCTCAATAAGTATACTTATGGAACTTTCCATTCATAAATACTTATGTTAAGAAATAAAATTTTAAAAATAAAAAATAATTATTTAGATATGCTGGATACTGTGTCGGTGTACAAAGTGTTTTTGCTCAAACTTTGTTCTTAAATGAATATAGCTTCTGTTCTGTATGAATGAGGAAAGAAAGGTTTGTCCAAAACTCTTTAAAACATTTAAAGCGGAAGACTAAATTATTACAGGCTCATGTCTATGTAGTTTCCACAATTCAATCATTTCTTTTATGTTTATACCCATTTCAAATATATTCAAGAAGCATATGGTTTAAGCACCTACAGCTACAGAAGACTAATTAAACAAGAGTAAAGAAAAACAGAAAATTAGTATTGATCACGTTTATGACTCCACTACTTACCACCAATGGTCAAAGTATTCACTATTTTGCTGACAGCAACAGCACCAAGATCACTTCCTTTCTCGATTAATCCTTTGTAAAGCGCGAATGCTTCTTCTGCTTTATCACATTTGATATATGCATCAATCATTGAACCAAAAGTCAATTTCGATGCACTAGAATCTGCAACAGCTGCAAAAATTTCTGCTGCTTCATTAATTTTCTTCTCTTTCCCATACAAACAAATTATGGAAGCTATCGTAGCATCATCTAGCGGGCAATCGAGCTTGAGTAATGCTTTTGTAAGAGTTCCAGCTTTAAACGCATCGCCTGTAAAGTAAGGAAATTAGTTGAGCCTCTTAAACTGAAACCATAAATCCATAAACAAAAATTACATATATAACAAAAATGACAAAATTATATGCAAAATATCAGCGTATAAAAGAAACAAATCATTTTCTTGCCTTCACAGATCAAATTAGCTACAAGTTGACTTGCAACAGTCACACCACCTTTTCCAAGTATAAATTTCAGGATCTTACTCGTTTTACCATCATCACTATTTGCCAAATGAAGCCGAAGTATCATTTCAAGAGCCAGATAGTCAGGTTGGTCATATCCTATGATTGCATTTTCATTTATCTCACCTCCATCAAGTTTAATCATGAGTGATAATGTCTCCATATATTTATTATCAACAAGTTGTCCATCCTTCCTCATAATTTCAGTTAAAATCTCAGCATCTTTTAACATCCCCTCCTTGCAATAGATTCTCATAACCAATTTATAAAGTTCCTCATCAAGAACTACCCCATTCTTTCTAATCCGAGCTATAAAATCTTTAGCCTTGCCCACCATGTCTAGTTTCAAATACAAATTGAGAATATTAAAACAAGAGCGAGCATCGGGAAGTCCAGTTTTCGATAAAGCTTGAAATGTTGACTCTACAGATCTTATATCATCTTTCATCACATAACACTGCAATAAGACTATATAACCAAATCTTGTCAACAAAATGTTTCTAGATTTCATCAAGTCAATTATGTTTAAGGCTTTCTCAAAGTTCCTTGAATTGAGATGTACTTGAGCCATTGCCAAATAGCTTTTCTCATCAGTAAGCAAACCTAGCTGCTCCATTTCTTCAAATGTTTTCTGGGCATCCTCATAAAGACCCAGTTTTCCATATATTCGAATAAGTAATCCATATATAACTTCATCAACCACCACTCGGTTGCTTTCCATCTCTGAAAACAGAGAGAGGGCTTTAGAATAGTCTCCATTCTTGTAAAACAATGTCAGAAGTGAAGAACAAGTGTAGTTACTTGGGACAATATCCTTATCTCTCATGTCCTTGTAGAGTCTCAAAACTTCGTCCGACTTCCCTTTCTTTATGCTTAAACTAATAAGCAGGTTATAAGTGACCTCTTCAGGAACAAACCCACAATTCTTCATCTCATTGAAAACCTTGAAAGCCTCATCACCATGGCCTTCCTTTACAAGTGAGTTGATAACTACTGTATAGGTAAAATCTTTGAATGCCACTCCAACCTCCATCATCTGCATCCATAGTTTTTTGACCTCGGCATGGAGTCCCTTCTTCTGCAAAGAGGACAGCATAAAATTGAAAACAGCAATAGAAGGTACAATTCCCCTATCCTTAACAGCAGAATAGAAAGACAACATAGCCTTATGATGTCCCCATCTGGCATATGTACATAACATCGTTCCACAAGCAACTTCATCCGGTTCTAATCCAACTTCAAGCATCTCCAAGAAAGTTTCTTCCGCCAGCTTTATTTTCCCAACTTGTCCATACATGCGCAGAACAATTGTGTAGACAATGACACTTGGGCGATAACTCAACTGTCCAAACAGAAACCTACTATTACAACAAATTCAAATTAATTCTTCATTACAATCTATCATTTAGTATCAACATTCCAACAACCACACAACACTCAACAAAATATGATTTTAATCAAATATCCAACAAAAAGTTATTAGTTAAACTCGCCAGGAGCGTTTGTATGAGTAAAATAGAATCAAAATCAATGGTGATGAGAATAGTGCGTCCCCTTATCTTATAAACGGCTAGAAGGTCTCCTCACTTTTTAATGTGGTGGAATCTTCAACATGCACTTTCGAGATTGCACCAATTTTGGATTCATCAATTTAGAGTCGGAATCCAATGAAAATGGCCCGAATCCACGTTTGGGTTTAGTGGGCTTTGATACATATTGAATTATGTTAAATCATTATCAATCCAAAAGTTGAACCTGGTGAGTTGAGTTAAATATATTATATCAACCTACACTAACTTTATCTACTCTTTATTTAGATGAATATATGAAAAAACAAGACTTTCGTGATGTGGAAAACAAAACCCCACCAACAACATCAAGAAATTCAATTAAAACAGCAACATTCAGAACAGAACTCAATCAAAGAGACATAATTCCTCAAAAACACACCTGCAATTTCATCCAATCAAAGACATCTCTGACTTGCCTCCACCCCTTCTGCTCCTTGAGCACTGTACACATCTCTCTAAAGGTCAGTTTTCCAACAAAAGAAGCCATCTCCATCCTCATATCGTATTCTCCCTCAGCTTTCTGAGACAAACTACGTACGTGCCTAACCGCTGCAACCACATGATTTCCATAGAGGTGGCCATTTCTATCGTCCTCAAGGTATTGCACCATTTGCTCCGGAGTTCTCTTGATCCATTTGGGCGTTTGAGCTCTGGGGCCCTGATTTCGACGCAGTACACTGAGGTACTGAGCCTTGGCCTTGATGATTCGGCGGGCGTTGTCGTCTGAGAGCGGCGTCTTGGCGTTTCTGGACCTGGGTTTTGGCCTTGCGGGATTGCCATCACTGAGCGACCAAGGATCGGGCGTTACCGATGAGTGGATGATGAAAATTTGGGGTTTTCTAGACTTCGATGAGCAGCGGTTGCTGCGATTGGAGCGATTGGAAGTGGGGAGGTGGAGGATTGGGCAAAAGAATGAAGTCTTGAGAGACTCCATAAGAAGATTTCTATGAAGCTTGCCGCGAAAATTGTTGCGAGTTCGGAAGTACACGTAGACCTTATTGGATAAGCAAGCAATGGCATCAGAATTTCAAATTTCGAAGGTTACTCATCTGGTTATGTTGAAATCTGTAACTAAGTGATTGGATAAGAATTTGTCAATTACTTAATTAAGATATTATATCAATCATTTGTTTTAATATATATGATACGTTTTTGTTGGGGTGAATTAACATCAAACGATGAAATTATTGCATCATTAGGCGGTGACTTATTCGGTATCAACTCTTATGTATACTTTCTTTTCAACTCTTCTAATGTCCAAAAACACCAATAAAACGATCATACAACCAAATCGAATTTTAGTTAGAAACCAAAATAATGAACATTTATATTATATATTTCATAGAAAAATTCAAACATCTTATCAATTCATCAAAATCAAATTCAATAAGATTCAACACACCCCTCTAATAAATTGAATGCTAAAATCAAACGAACTTAAAATATAGTAGGAAGAAAATATAGGTGTTTCGTGCTTAAGATTAATATATCTCAATTAATTACACTTATTAGATTTAATTTTCCTATTTATGAATGATGATTGGGTTTAGTGGTGGAAATTGTGTTCGATTTTATCTAGATCACTAGTTATTAAATATTTGATGAAATTAGCTTTATAATTTACCTTTTTTTTTTTTTTTTTGTAGATAGTGGGCTGGGCTTCTTTGGGCCGTAAATGCAGGACTCTGTCCAGTTGACGCTAATGTGCGCATGCGTATTAATAATATCTTCTCGCGATTTTTCTAACAAACAAATCCTAATAATATTTGTATGTTATGTTTGGAATCTCCTATCCCAATTATTAAATTAAAAATAATTATAATAATAAAAAACAAATATAAGTCAGCTCATTACAGGTTTAATAAAAATAAAAAGCAATTTGGGCCAAAATAATATAAATATAAAATAATTTTTTAAGCAATTACTTTTCTTTTTTTTTTTAGTACAATTGGGAAATACCAATTTTCATGGTCGAACTCGTGACCATGAATTGAACTGGATTGCCTCTAAACAATGAAATCAACGTGTCATTTATCCTTACTTTTAATTAGGTTACATTTAAGTTGGCTCTCTCGAACTCTATAAACAATACTTTAAAAAGTATTAAATAATCACAAATATCAAGTTATGTTTAAGTTGGCTCTCTCGAACTCTATTTCTATGAGATGTTTGGATTAAGATATTAAAATTATTTAGAATGAGAATTTATTTTGATTATTTAGAAGTAAAACTTGCAATTTACTTACTTGTTTGTATGTAGTTTTTAAAACTATTTAAAATTAGTATTTAGATGAAGATTTATTTTGAGTATTTTTATGTAATGATTAGTGAAAAATTATTTTGAGCATTTAGAAGTAAGATTACATTTAAAAGTTTGTTGGCATAGCTTTTAAGAGTATTTAAAATTAGTATTTAGATGATGATTTATTTTAAGTATTTAAAAGTAATTATTGCAATTAAAACTTCGTTTTGATGTAGTTTTTAGGAGTACTTAGTAAATATTAATTTGAAATACTCTTCTAAAATCTTATAACAAACGCCCTAAACAAAAAAAAAAATATATATATATATGAAAGAGGGAGGAAACAATAAGAAGATGACCTAAGGGCATATTTGACTCGCCGGCTTAATCCACCAAGTGAGCTTTTTTTTAATTAAAAAAAAATGATTTTGTTGAGATTGTGTGACTCACATTTTATATTAGATAATTTTATTTATTTAACCTTTTATTATACGTTAAATATTTTTACCTTTGAGTAAATTTGTATTCGTATAGTGGGCCTTATGAATTATAGTTTTTTGTAACTTAATTTGAGTCTTTTTATATAAGCATTCTTATGGAGTGAGTTCTTTTGAGAGACATTAGAGATTGAGAGCATTTGATGAGACTGAGTATTTGTGTATATTTTTTTTCTTCCCATTTACGTTTTTCCTTGAGTAATAGAATTTGGCTTTTTAGTTCGACTCGATGTATGAATCTTCTTGAACTACTTATATCTTGTCTTCTTCTTTTCCATTTACTCAAATTTTTTTTATCATCATTATTCATTTCTTACTAGACATAGTTATTTAAATTTGGGTTCAACACATTTTTATTTTATATTTTTCGACTTTCATTTATATTTTGCTTAAATTTATTTGTTTAATTAATTTAGTTGCATATTGTTGAAAGTATTTAAAATTAAAGTTTTTTAATAGCCGCGATTGCTGTCGTGGAAAAAGAATTTGTTTTTTGTCAGAGAACCATGCTTTTCACCTCGTTCCACCCTCTTCGACTTGCAACTTGAACACATTCGTTAAACAATATTGCTTTTTTCAACTCACTCTGCTGCATTAGAAAGCATTCGAATTTATAATATGTAAGTGGACACATCAACCTAGGAGGTGAGGTCTCTCAACCTTAACCAATCAAAATACGATGATGGCAAGGTGGTCGTAGATCACGGGTCAACTCTTTTTGTATGAGTTCCCTAGCTAATCGAGTTGTTTTTTCTATTGATTTAGTCTCATAAGTAATAGCAAGGATGGCATCACATATGACGAAGGATTAAACATCAGATTCATCATCGAGACTTAGTTAATGTTTAAGAAAGGCTGAGGTACAATAGAGATTTTAACCACTGCCCTTCCCTCCGATTATAAACATATAAAAATATTTTTCAATAATTATTAATTATTTTTACTTATTATATTTATTTATCAATAAATATCTTATAAAATACAATATTCAACAATATTTATAATCTGATTATGTTGATATTATATTTTCCTATTAAGGGTAGGGGGATTCGAGCCCATGACCACATGGTCATTTATTATAAACTAATGTCGCTAAGCTACTGATCTTTTGACAATAATATGGTGAATGTTAGTTCTTGATTTTTTTTCCCTTCACTAGTATTGATTTTTTGCAAATTTCTCGTCTAACCTATTATCGAGGGATGTTTGGATTTAGATTTTAAGAATACTTTAAATTAATATTTAAAATGAAGATTTATTTCGAGTATTTAGGAGTAATAATTGCAATAAAAAACTCGTTTGAATGTAGTTTTTAAAAGTATTTAGAATGAAGTTTCATTTTGAGTATTTAGAAGTAATGATCAATAATGATTGCAAAAAAGTTTGTTTAGTTGTAGTTTTGAAAAATATTTATAATATAAAATTTATTTTGAATAATTATAAGTAATGATTACAATGAAAAACTTGTTTGAATATAGTTTTTAAGAATATTTAAAATTATTATTTATAAAAAAAATTTATTTTTAATATTTATGAGTAACGATCACAATCAAAAATTTATTTGAATGTAATTTTTCAAAAAAAAATATCAAGTAAATACTATTTTAAAAAACTAGTAACAAACATCCCACCACAGCCAAACAAGGGGAAAGAAAAGTCATGGACTATTCTGTACAAAAGCCCTACCAGTATTTATACACATCGCACAACAAGTCAGCACCTAGGAAGCTGTATTTTCTATTTATTTATTTATTTTTCCTTTTTTTCGTTTGAAAGTCCTACCAAATTGACCCAACCTTTTATATTCTACTTTTGGAATTTCATTTGCATAATTTAAATTTTAAACATAGACAGTGACCATTGCTTATATGAATGATGAGTGGTCTATTCATTTAATTATTTAGCCTTTATTTTTTTTTTAATTATATGAATAAATCATAATTGATCTGGTTGACAAAAAAGATTTGCTATCCTTTTGTATGATTGGTCGATTTGGGATTCGAGTAGGCCTCTCTGGACCGGCCCTTCCCATTATTATTTTGTTGATGTCTCACGCCTCAATTGTTTTTACGCTCTTCGGATTACCTTCTAAAGTTCATCAAATTTCAACTATTGTTAGGTTGTTGATGGTTATTAGGCCTATTAGATTGAAATGGTCATGTTCCAAGTTTCTTAAGACTATATCGTGCTTTCTTTAAGCATACTAAATTGTTCTTTGCGTTAATGGTTTTGTTTGTGGTTGGTCACCTTCCAGATTGTAGCGTGGGACTAGTTCGCTGTTGGAGATCACATCTCGTTTGCGGTCTTATCACAATTTGAAAATTTGTTTGTAAACTTGCTCTAAGTTTTTTGCGAAAGTTATGTTGTTTTCGTAAATATATATAGATATTAATAAAATATTTGTAAACGTTAAAATATATGTCATAAATATACATTATTTTTGTGAGTTATTAGTTTAATTATTTATGTTAAATCACATTAGTTTAATCAAATTTTATGTGATAAAATATATTATAACATGTATAATATATTTTTAATTGAGAAATTGATATGTTGGTCAAGACTTTAGACGTAGTTTTGATGAATAAACTCAGTTCACACAATCAATTAATTTTGATTCTTTTGTCAAGGGTGAGGATTTTAAATGTGATGGTTGTGAAATATAAATGCACCACATACAATCTATATGACAAATATAAAGAAAATAAATTTAAAAATGGTGATAAGAGAAAGAAATAAATAATAATAATAAATCTTGTTTCTTTTAATTTAAGTTTCTTGAAATTACTTATTGAGATGCCCCTTCTCTACCTACATCCTTATTTCCTACATTGCAACATTAATATGAAACTTGTCATTTGAAAGGGGATCTAACAATTTCACATCAATTATATTTAAAAAAATTAAATCACGTAACAATTTTTCATTTGCCTATTTTAATTACAGCATTTTTTAATAAATAATTTGTACATAACAGATTTTAATTCATATTTCAAAATTTTAATTTTACTTTTTTGTTTTTCACGAAACTGATTCAAGACTACTTGTGAGCCGATTGAATATGTGTAAGTGTGTGATTTAAAACAGAAGGTAACCTTTTGTATAATTGATATTTATGCAATTAGTGATGGAGAAAAAGGGATTGCAAAAATACCCCTCGGATATCAATATTTACGAGTCGATGGTCCTTTGTGAGAAAAAAGAGAGGGCATGGCGCATAGTAAGAGCCAGATGGGATGGTTGCTAAATTCAAGAAATTTGTGGTCCAATTGCATACGGAAGTCGGGGCCCATTAATATCTCTATTCTAAAAAAAAAAAAAAAAAGGTTTATTAATATTTTTATTATATATATTAAAAGATTAAAATATGATTTTTTGTCTCTAAATTTTTATCTTTTTATTTTAATCCTAAAATTTTAATCACTATACTTTTAAGTTTATTTCATTTTGGCCACAAAATTATCAAATTTGTTTTAATTGGTACATAAACTTTTAAAATATTAATTTAAAATTATAAATCAATTTTATTTAATTTTAAATTTAAATATATCATAAGAACTAATTTTAAATTGTATAGATTAAATTTAAATTTTTAAATATTGAAGATCAAATCAAATAAATTTGAAATTAAAGACATTAAAATTGAACTATTAAAAATTTAAATATTATAACCAAGGTCTAATAATGAAAATGTTATTACAACGATATTGAAACGATATTTTGAGTGCATTGAATTTATTTCTCGTCGTTTAATGTTGATGTAATAGGATGATTGGACATAGGCTTTTCTTTCTTTTTTTTTTTTGAATCACGAGGTACAACAATTATCTATCATCTATAACACGAATAACTTTAGACAATTTTTCATTTATATATATAAAAAATAATAATAATTCTTGGTATAATAAAATTATGAAAATATTTAATTTATTACATTAGAAAAATGAATGTATACCTAGTATGATCAAAATATCATCAGTTTATAAATTTCAATTAGTTTAACTAATAAATATTTAATTAATAGTTTAACTTCAGTTGATAATCTCTAATAAGTAGTTCAATTACTAAAGTCAATTTTATATATGATAGTTTTGGATTAGTTTGCTAAAAAACTTTTATATATAATTATAATTTTTGAAAAATGAATGAAGTGCTATGTAAAACCCACACACAGATATATA